>PVKN010033587.1:0-12007 GCA_004027915.1 Capromys pilorides
TATAAAATCCAAGGCCTACAACCTTAACATTCACTTGACTCCACAATTTGTAAACTACCTCACCAAGTTTCAGCACTTACCAAAAGATCTTGACTTTTGTACTTTTTGTTTTTTGATACTGAGAATCGAACTCAGGACCTTACACTTGCCAGGCAGCCACTTGTGCCACTGGCCTATATCCCCAACCCTTTACCTTGTACTTTTAACACTAAGATATATCAGAGCAACCAGTGTTTCAGTGCTGGTTCCAAATGCATGGCTTCTCAGCCGTGGATACAGCTTTGTGGCAGAGTGCCTGCCTGGCAAGCGCAATGTCATGAGTTCTATTCTCCATACTAACCAGCCAACAAACAAAAAATCTGAACGCATGGCTTCTGTTCTTTATCACATGGTGTCCTCCCTGACCAAACTGGCTTTTCCTTCATCTTCCTTCCCCACCAAATATCTCCATCTTCCCATCTGCAACATCCAACTCATCATCCTTTCATTGCTCTTTCTAGTGTAGAAGTAAATCTCTTTTCTGTAATCCCAAAAACCTCTTTTCCCTAATCCCAACTTTGAAGCGCCCACAGCTGAGCAGCTGGGCCTTTCTGTCCAGGTGGGAGTGCTGACAGCCTCAGTAGGGGTAGTCTTAAGTGAGTGAGGTCAGTCCAAATGATGATGAACACTTAACACCAGAATTATAAAAGCAAACTCTACCTCAAAATGTGCTATGCATCAGCTCTATTAATTAGCTCTGCTAATTAATTAATGTGTTTTTCCTAAGAATCCCATGAAACAGGCATAACAGTATCTACAGTTTATGGATAGGAAAACCACAGCGGGGCAGCTAGGCTAGCTATAGGCCACAGAGCTGAGGAAACACAGACATAACCATTATGCTCTCCTACCTTGGTAAAGACAACCAAAAAAAAAAAAAAGGACCAGCTGTGAGCAGAAAGATGGCTACTCTACCGAGGACTGTAGAGGCACACATATTTAGTTGGGAGAAGTAAAGGTGAATTTTAAGGTAGGCAGGGAGGCAACGAGGAGAGGACACAGAGCTGGACCCACTCAGACTTTATTCCCACTCTGGGGCCACTTTCAGGGACCTAAGGAGATGTATCTCAGCCACGTGCATTGAAAGATTTACTCAGTTTAAGAGCCTTGTCACTTTTTAAATTACTAACAGGCCTCTCACATTTTTCCTATTAACCAGGCACTTTTCTGAGGTCTTCTATTCAGTTTACTTTCTACAGTACCTAGAGCTGGACTTTGGGCATAGTAATCAATCAATAAAGCTATGTTAAACAACTGTGTATAAACCACTGGTCTTCAATTTGATTGATAAAGCAGACATATGTGAAAGATATTTAAGAAAATTTCTTCTCAACATTTTAAAATAATTATTGCATTTTTCTTTACAGTGCCTCCTTGGTTTGTGTTGTTTGTTTGTTTGTTTTTGGTCAGTCTCTTCCAACTAGTAAATAACCTACAGAAGGGCAGACACTTCATTCTTGTTTCTCATGTATTCTGACACTTGAGAACAATACCTAGCACACAGAAATAAGTTGATAAATATTCATAAAGCGAATCTCTAAGCAGGAACGGGCTTTGAAGCCGGTCACCAGCCCCGGTGGGCAGTCTTTGTTCTTGCCAGTCAATCCTGGGTCTGTGCATGCACACACCCTCGTCACACTCCTGTCAAGAAGAACGCATGTCACAGAGCACACAGAGAAGAAAGCATCTGGCGAGAGGGTTCAGGAGGAGCCAGGGGGACGGGGATGCGGCCTCCTGCAGAGCACAGCAGCTCTGTCCTCCCTCCATCTCCACGGGGGTCTCGCCACCCCCAACAAGCGTCTGGCCTGCCAGCTGGCATCCCTCCCTCCTCTCACACTGCCAGTCCTCTAGCAGTGCGGGTCACAGTTGCCATCCCTCTACTTCTTCTGCAGAGAGCAGTGGAGGGTCTCCGGCGTATCTCCTGAAGTCCGTTGTCCCTAGTGAGCGAAGGACACACTTGACCCTTGGGATCCATTTATTAGAAGGAAACATAGGGACCAAAAAGAAATTTTTTTTTTTGCAAAGAATTATCTTTTTTTTTCCTGTCACACACAGACCTGAATTTGAATCATTACTCAACTATATCATAATTGCTTGGTGTTGGTCAAATTATATAATCCTTTATCCCCTGAATCTCCTCATCTTATAGATAAAAGATAAAACTAACTAGATGGAGCTGTTTGGAGAAGTAAAAGGGACAAAACAGAATAAAGCACTGGGGGCAGGATAGGCATTAAGAGAGTGGCTAGTTGTGTCCTTGCAGTAAACTGTATGACCTACAAGGAACTGTGAAGCAAGGAGAGTTGAGGCCCAACAGAACAGCATGACAGAATGTACCACCACTTAGAGCCCTGTCTCTGTGGAGCCGGGACTAGGTGGATGGCAGCTGCCTAGGGCAGGCCTGAGGGCAGTTGTGGCTCTGGAAGATTCCCTGCAGTCTCTGTGTTTACAAATCAGAAATGACTGAGGGGGCCTGGGCAGCTACTTTAAAAATCTCCATGATACTAGTGGGCCTTGGAAGAGGACAGATGCATCTTAGTGACCAGAAGGATAGGTTTCAGTGCTCATGAGGAGGAACTGTCACAAACCAAGATGACCTTCACATTTGCATCTGGTTAGCATTCCCCAGCCCTCAGCTTCCTTAGTATAAGGTGACTGGGCCTGAGAAGACTCCCTGCCCCCACTGGACTTTGTTAGTCCTGGGTGTGTGCCCGCCATCGCTATGCGTGATCACTTTCACGTTGGTGCAGCGGAAATGCCTCACAAGTATTGCTGGCTGTTTAGTTCTAATGGTGGATATATAAATCCTACTTCAAACCATAACTGAGGACTATCTGAAGCATAGTGACTTAAGCAAGCACTGTATATTTTACATATACATAAAATAACTCAGGCTAGGAGTGCCCAACCAACGTAAACCAAAGTCATTATGGCACAAAGAAATACAAAGGCTGACACGTTAGTCCAAAACAGAAGAGATCATTCCTCTTCGGGACCAGGACTGACCCCAAACTAATGATGTGAAGGCAAAACGAAGCCATGTAATGCCGCATAAATATGGAACAATTTGAAGGTCAGCTTAGGTCATTATATAACTTTTTTTTTTTTTTACTTCTCATGAAGTCATTTTTTCCAAGTACCTGGACTACTCTGATAGCCGCTAAGCCTGAAATCACTTAGAAAAGTGCACAAGTAAGTTTTAGCAAAATGTATGTGTAAAAACTGATAGAAATCTGACCCAGAAAGCTTTAAGGAAGGCCAGGGAGCACTGATATTTCATAGCGTGGATAGGCACTGTAGAGTTCCCTCCCACAAGCGGAAGGCCAAAGCCCTTGGCAGAACACCTCCACCCCACTGTCTCTTTTGTCCCTTTGCCTGTTCTCTTTTTGTCTTAAATCCAAGTCTCCTCTCCATCCCCATTCTCACTCTGCAAGGATAATGGTTCTTTCTGCTTCGCAGAGAGGACAGAACCTCTCTGAAGAGGATTCCTCATGCTCATACCCCCGTAGCACCAACCTCTCTGCCCGTGACTTTCTCTTCTGTTCTGATGAGGTGGATGGCTGATGCTCACAGCCAAGGCCATCTCTTCTATTTCACCTTGACTCAACTTCTCTCACCTGTTCAAAGATGTTCTTCCAGGATTTTTCTCCTGTCCATTTTTCCATATCCATTAGATAATTCTCATCAATATACAAACGTAATTTATTTCTCCTACCATAAAAAGATTATAAACAAAATACAAAGAGTCACATCTGATTCACAGTCCCCTCCAGCCGTGCCCTTCTCAGCCCTGCTTTGGAGTAACACTCCTCCAAAGACCACTTAAATGCATAACACTCGACTTACCCAGTGGGTAAATAGGAAGACAAATGAAAGACTCATACTGGGAAGCACATAGTCAAATGGAAAGGGGAACGAGGGAGAGGGGAGGGGACAGGAAAGGAAGGAGAAGAAATTTTTTAAAAAGGACAGAATGGAAGAAAACATGAAAATAAAGCTTTTGTAAATAGGAAAGGGATGAAGGGTTGAAGGGTAGGGGAGTGGGAAGAAAATAGTTAAGATATATTATGTACAGGTACAAATGCCCTATGGTGAATATGATCATTATGGAAGGCAAACATGTACTACTCAAAAAATTAAAAACTGACTATATGCTGAAGACTTCTGATTCATTTCCTTATTTTTATTTCTAATTTTTGCCTTGGGCTTTTCCATGACTACCAAACATGCCCACTTCCAGTGAATCAAGCAAAAACTTTTGATTCATCTCTACTTCCTTTTTCTCTCTGACAAAAGCAGATGCATTACAAAATCTCACTGGTGGGCTGGCCAGATAGCTCAGCATACTAAAGTAGCTGCTCAGGCAGACACAGGGCCTGGGGTCCAATCCCTGGCATGCTATGCCAGCCCTGCCTCTCAGACGTGCTGAGATGGTGATTGAGACTGGGAGCAAACAGGAGGATCACTATGAAACCGATCTGTGTAGTGAGACCCTGTAGACCCTATACTAAATACATTAAAAATTAATTAATTTTTTTTAAAAATCCACTAGCAAGTCCTACAAATCATACTTGGAATCCAATCACTTCTCAAGCCCATATCCTTGGTATAAGCCACCACCATCCCTCCTCTGTATTTCATGCAGTGGATTCCTAATGGGTTCCCTAGGGTCTGGTCTTTCACTGCAGCCAGAAAAAGTCCAGGGGAGTCAGATTACATAATACTTCTCTTTAGGGCTTTCATGCATCCACCTTTGTACCTTGGAGTTCAACTCTTCTTTGCAGGGCTCGGATGGGCACTGATGGAATCTAGGAATTCCTCTACCTTAATTTGGTTTTCTATTTTCAGCAAATATTAACCAAATGCTTCCTATGCTTCCACATTACTCTAAGCATGGAATACAGGCAAGAAACTATAGATCAGGACAAGGTCATGTCTCATGGAGTTTATGCTCTTTGAGACAAAATAGACAATAAGCAAACATGTAAATCATCTGAAGTATTATCAGGGCATGATAGTGCTATGAAGGGGAAAGGCATTGCTATTAATGGGTAGCTGAGCAGGAGAACCACAATAGATGCTAGTAATGAGCTTCTAACATGCAACTCACAAATTCTACAGCTGGTAATGGGGTGGACAGTGCTTCAGATTGCTGGCTGGGGAGGCTACCAAATGTATTATTATGTATTTGGCTATCAACAATGTTCAAGATTCCCAATTGAAGTGCTAGGAAATGGGTTGATATTAAAGCTAAATAGAGCACGGATGGCAATTTCAGAACACAGAGCAAGGACAAATATTAAGTTATAAAAGCACAGATTTTGTTAAGACAGTGAGCCTTCTAACAATCAAGGCCACCCCATAATGAAAGAGACTGAAAATGGGCTCCCGTTCATGGAAAGTATCCAATAAGCAAATGAGTGACCGCTGAAGTCTCTTCCAACTGCAAAGCTGGTTATTATCTGTTCTGTGGAGACTCTCTCTACCATAAGTCACTATGACTTCCTACAAGAGATTTGATAAGGGTGAGAAAGGGTGACAGGGTAAGGATAGGCACAAAAATCTGGCCCCAGATCATGCTTCTTGGCCAGCTCTCATAGAGGATAAGCAGTCACCTGACGGTTGTCCTTTGGCCTTCCAGCAGCAGCCAAAGTGGCCTCTTCCACAGGGACATTGGGCCACAGCCTCTTTTAGCCTTCCCTGTGGCGCTCACCAAGAGTTCAAATCTTGGCCACGTCCTCCGCCCAGTACTAGCAGGCAGCTCTCACCTCCAGTTCCTCTGCGCTCACTGGCAGTTAAGCCACCAGTGACTATAAAAAGCAGGAGGAGCAAATTGCCTCAGACAGGAAGCCGTCTCTTTGCTGACTTTTGGGTGCTTGCTAACAGTGTCCACATGTCTGCAGGCCTCTCTGAGACCCCAGCCAGCTCACATCACCCCTCAATAGCAATCAGCTGCCCTCCTTCACCTTTCAACTGCATTTCTAACCCTCCACCAGCACAGGCCATGAGAGCACCAGGGTGACGGTGACAGACACTGGCATTTATATTCCACTTATGCTGGGCCAGATAATGTGCTAAAACTGCTCTATGTAAAATGATCCAGGGGCTAGAGAGCTAGTCTAGTGCTCTAAGTGCCTGCCTGGCAAACGCAAGGACCCGGGTTTGATCCCTGGTACTACACGCTATGCTGACCCCATGCCCTGCCTGCCACTGAAACCCAGCGTGGTGGCACACACCTATAATTTCCGCACGGGGAAGGCTGAGACAGGAGGATCACTACGAGTCTGAGCTGCATGGTGAGATCTTATGCCAACAGACAGACAGACAGACATTTAAAAATAAATAAATAAAATGATAGCCCATAACCCTTGCACAATTTTTTTTTTATTTTTTATGTATTTGGAGATTGAACCCCAGTTCCTGCATTTACCTAAGCAGGTGCTTAGTCCACTGAGCTATCTGGCCAGCCCTTAGCCTTTGTACTGCGTATGTAGCAGAAACATGGCTGAAGAGGTAGGTGGCTTTCATTTGCTGAGTGGGGTAGGCCGGCTAAGGGAATTAGAGAGGTATAAAAGGGGACAGAGGGGCTGGTGAGACAGCTTAGAGATTAAGTGCCTGCTTTGGCAAACTCAAGGATCAGGGTTCGATACCCAGTCCTGCATGTTGTGCCAGCCCCACTCTTGGGCATGCTGAGCTGGCCATGGAGTCTGGACGTGGTGTTTCACACCTGTATTCCAAGCACTGGGGAGGCTGAAAACAGGAGGATCACTACAAGTCTGAGCTACATAGTGAGAACTTGTACCAAACACATAAAATGAAAAGCCTGGGGGCGGGGGGGCTGGCGCAGAGAGGCCAGTGGGCTAAGAAAACTACATGAGTCGGGTACAGGGCAGGGAAGGAACGTTGCTAAGGAAGGGAGATGATCCTGCTGCACAGGAAGTAAAAATAAATCTTCTCTCCCCAGAGCACAGGAAGTCATTGCGGAAGCCATTGGTGATGCGTGCGATAAGCCCTGCCATTTCCTCCTGAACTGCCAGCAAAATCCACAGCACTTGTCTGTGTTTAGAAACTGGCCCATGAGGGATTGGGGATCTAACTGCACAGTGCCTGCCTGACGAGAGCAAGGTCCTGAATTTGGTACAGAACAAACAAAGTTAAGGAAAGAATGAGAATACCTCAGGGTTAGAGGTATTCAAACAAACTCCTGAACTCTTAACCTGTCACTCATTAAAAACGTAACTTTTGGGCCGGCGAGATGGTTCAGTGGTCTAAAGCGCCTGCTTAGGAAAGCTCAGGCAACTGCAGGTACTGCGGTTCGATCCCCAGCACCACATGCTGCGCCAGCCCCACCACCAGGGCAGGCTGGGCCAGCCACAAAATAAATAAATAAAGAAACAAATAAACACAACAAGCAAACAAATAAATAAATAAATAAAATTAAAAAAAAAAAAAAAACGTAACTTTTTTTCTCAGGGAGATAGAGACTTGAAAGAGGCATTTGCTAAAAAACAAATAAACAAACAAAAGAAACCTGACTTCATTTGGACCTACAGATGCCTACCAAACAAAGCTTGGCCTTCATTTTGTAAATCTCTAGGTCAAATCCTTCTCACTTGCTGTGCTAGTGATTTAGGGGATACATCTTTGAAAGTTAGCAAAACAAAGTTTATTAGCCCTAAATATACTTGGTCTATCTCATTACCCTTCAAGACTGAGAACTCAGGCTAAGAGATTTACAAGGAATGTTTAGCTTTAGCCAGAATCTACATCCTACTGAGCTTAGGGCCACCTTGGATTCTCACAGAGCCTCACAGCTCTGAGACTGCTTCCAACAGAAACAGCCATCTCTTAGGAAACAAACTGCCCCTCAAGTCAAACATTCTTCTGGAGCTGCCCAAACAAGACCAAGATAATAATCTTCCAGACTCCAGCCCACCAAACCCTCCATAAAGCTAGTCTCTTTTCTTTTGTGAATGGGTCAATCTGACCCTCTTTGTCAGCAACTCAAGCTACTTCTCCGTTTTTCTTACTTTTCTTTGTTAAAGAGCTGGCTTGATCTTCGTTAGCTTTTCAAGCTTGAGTCTCTTAATATGTTCTCTTACTTTCCAATGAAGTCTTTTGCCTGTATATTTATGCTGCTGCCTTAGTTTTAATTTCCTTTATGTCCAAAGCAAGGACCCACACTAGGTGGTGACAGGACAAGTCCTGCATTTATTCCTGTTAACTTTCCAGGCTGGCCTGTGCACAGGTCTGGTGGCCGGCAGAATCACGTGGCCTTCCATCCTCTGGGGCCTTGGGCAGGAGCACAGCGCAAACTGTGCTCACCCAGCTGGCACTAGCTTGCTTGGTAGGTGCAAGTGCCAAGTGATGCCTGGACCCTGCTCCGACGCTGTAGATGCCCCTCACACAGCACTGAGGAGCATTTCTCATTCAGTAAATGCCAACACAGTATCTTACAGTAGTTGAAGCTGTCACCACAGAAGTTGGAGCATGTGGCCTGCATTTGTGCCTGTCATGAGCTTGCTGTGGAGCTTGACACAAATTACCTAATCTCTCTGATCATTAGCTGAATGCAGATGGTAATGGGACTTCTCCTAGAGGGATTTAATGACCTAAGGAAAGCAAAGCAATTACACAAATGCCTGGCACATAGCAAGTGGTCATTAAACGTTAGCGAGCACGTTAATTTACAGGGATTTTTTTATTTCAGAAAAGAAATAAAGTTGGTTGCCACCAAGGCCAGAAAGATGCCCAGGTGTCATGGATGTCAGGCCACTTCTGCTTCCTACTGCACAAACCCAAGGAAAATCTGCAATAACTTCATATTCCACAGAGGCCTCTGGGCAGAGGCCCTGGGAGGAAGACTTAAAAGGGAAAGCAGAAAAAAATACAGATCATCTAACTGAGAGGCTGGATTTTCTTTTCCTTGTCTCTGTAATTTCCTAAGTTTAAACTTTATCCCCAAGCTATTGTTGTACAATAAACCTATTCCTTACAAACATCCTTTTGTTCCTTTTCTCCAGCTTCCATCCTTCTCTTGGCTACAGAAATATATTTTTTCTGCATTTCTCTAAACCAGACATATTAAAAAGCACAATAGACTGAAGTAAATCAATTTGCAACTAAAAAGTGTGTGTGTGTGTGTGTGTGCGTGTGTGTGTGTGTGCAACTGCATGCTGTATTGAGAAGAACCAGTGACTGAAAGATACTGCCACACACTTGGGTGGCCTTGCTGGGAGACCATCTCAACCTGCTCCCTTTCATTCCTTCCCCATCTGGAGGCAAAGCTCAGTTGGATCCCACATCAAACTGTGAAGAGCCCCGGGAAGGGCAAATTCCATGTAGAGAAGTCAGCCAGGCCTTTTAAATGAATATCCATTGTCGTGATTTACTGGGCAAACTGGGATGGTGTGTTTAAGTGTTCCACAGGAGGTCCAACAGGGAGTTCTTTATTCACTACATTTAAATGCAAATGATAACAAAACTGCAGGACAATACATCTTGAAAAGTTGATTTAAAGCACCAGAAGGGGAGAATTAAAGGACCAATGAAAAGGGTTTTATTGTAATTTTATACAGAATTGAAAAATCAGGCCAAATAAGCAAAGAATTTAAATGCTATTATAGAGACCACCAGGTCATCGAACAGGATTCGTTTGTTTTTCTCTTGACAGGAAATAAAATAAGTTCTCAGTTTTCATTCATCAACAATAGTTATGGCTACTAATAAGGATTATTGATCAGTATGAATTTACCTAGCCCGACTGATAGTAATTCAAAGATAAAGCCCTTTACTTCAGACTTAGCTAGCAAGAGCCAAGTTGAGAGTGAATGAGAATGCTTCGAAATACTGGACACGGATCCTAACCTTCACGATGACACATGAGACTCTGCAGGGACGTCTGACACACACATCCATCATTTGGGGCTAAAGAGCTGAGATGCTCTATGTAGGAGAAGAATGTTCTATTGTATCCAGTGAGCATACATCCCTGGAGAGAAGCCTGGAGGCCCTCAGGATGTGAGGAGTCAGGAAGGGCCATAAATCCTGTGGTCTGAGGCAACTCCTTGGCTCAACTATCTCCCGCTGTGGACTGCAGTGGAGCCATTGTTCTCTCTATTCAAGAATGAGAATCAGACCTTGTCCCCACACCAGCTCCATCTGCAACTCAAACTGTCAAACAAACAAATAAAACTGGACAGGGATGAGTTTGAAAACAAAGGTAGACAGAGAAGGAATTGTGTACTAGTTGCCAGGACCTTTCCTTGGAACAACAGGACGTCAGGGATTTGCATTAAAACTGTACAGAGCAGCAGCAAGCATCGGGATTGGGGAATCAATAAATCAAGATTGGCAACAAATTGATAGTTACTGAAGCCTGGTCAGAGTGGCAGGTACATCAGCGTTCGTTTATTGCTTGTTTACTTTTATATGTGTTTGGAATTTTCCATAAGAAAAATGGCCTGCTGATTTATTTATTCAAAGATTCTACCAGCTCAATTTAGAGCCACTTCTGTTGGAACAAAGTCACCATTTCAGGGAACAAAGGCATTTTTTCCACTCTCACAGGAGCTCCAGGAACAAGGCCAGCATAGCTGTGAGGGAAGAAGCTAGAGAAAACTAGGACTTTTCAATATGGACAACAATTGGTTTGGAACTCTTAAAAAAACCCATTAAAAAAAATAACAGTCTCTTCACTGAAATGCAAAAAACAAACAAACAAACAACAAAACAAAACAAAACAAAACCCTGATAATTCCAGAATTTGAAACTCTTACTCTCAAGCCCTGTTTGGGAAATTGCAAAGTTCTTTCTCTTGTTCCAGAGACAGGATGTATTTCCCAGTGTGCCGTTGATGTCTTACATGACTAAGCAGGCGCTCTGAGCTGCAAAGTTCCAAAGATAGCACAGCTTGACAATATAACAATTAAATCCTTTAATAATTTGGACTAGCTTCATGGTTTGGACTACCAAAATTGACTACTTATTCAGAATGTCAGGACTTTAAACATGCAAGTAACCATAGCTTGCCTAGGCCTATTCAATTATGAAGAAATGATCATAGCACCACAAATAAAGGGAATTTCTGCTATATTGAGTTCAGTAACAGAGCAAAGCACCCATCTTAAATCTTGTCAGAATGGTGCACCATGAATTGAATACTCATTATAAGAGGGATATTAGACATGGTCCCCACACCAGTCCAATCTGCAACCCAAACAGTTACATAACCAAACAAAACATGAGTTCCAAGGTAAGTGTTCAAAGAATGTGAGTTAGGACTCCATGAAGACTAGAAATGGTAGTGGATGTCCAGAATTAGGAAGTCTAACGAGAAAACCTGTGGGGAAGATATGAAGCAGCTGTCTGTGGAGAGTTGAATTTCTCACAAGTCAGAGCTCCCCTTACCCCATGTCACAGAAAGAACAAACACCAACCTATGGAGTCTCAGGAAACCAATTGTCAGCTCAACAGAAAGACCAATCTTGAAAAAGTACAATCCTATCAATAGCTCTTTGGCTGCTTTGGAAAATGTACATTGTGTGAACCTGCAAAGTCCTGGGCAGATTGGACTGACACCTATGGAGATATGTTATGGGAGAGTGCAGGCTTGAGTGAGGATGTGTTGGCCTTTGCAATCTTCAGATGGAGAGTCTATGATTTCTGAAGATGAGCCCTTTAAATTGCCAAGCCAAGAGGTTTTTTTATGTCGCTGTTCATTGTGTTTGTCTGAAGTAAATAATTTACAAAGCTTTCTTTTGTTGGATGCTGTCTTAGTTACTTTTACTCGTTGCTGGGACAAATACCCGACACTCAAAATAAAGGAAAGAAAGATTTATTTAGCTCACAGTTGCTGGAGGTTTCAGTCCATATTCGGCTGGCCCAAGGCTGAGTGGAACAGGGCAGAGGGTATCCAGTTCATGGCGGCAGAACAACCTCTCACTGGAGCAGAGAGTAACAGCCCTTT
>PVKN010033588.1:0-12007 GCA_004027915.1 Capromys pilorides
ACCACCAATTCAAATTCAAATTCAACATGTACTCTAGCATGTGTACCTGGAGACAGTGTAATGTAAATGAGCCTAATAATGGTATCCTTCACAAAACTTGGTAAAATTTCCTATAAGTAGGTGGTCTATATCCCAAAATGTCAATACTTCATCTATATATTCTATTGGGTAAACTTGAAATTATAAAATCAGAATTGGATTCAATTTTAGATATTTTCTACAATCAACAACTCTAAACATATACTGGACACTATACTCAAAGACATTCAGTCCATTCTTCAATCACAAGGAAAATTATTTTCCAAATGTCACTCTTCCGCACACACTGCAAACACTTTTCCCTTCATGCTCCTGCATTGCAATCCTGGTTTTTCTTATGCATTAAGGAAAGAGTAGATTCATGAAAACCCCTGATGTATGTCTCCTCCACTTTGCGAGATTCTCCCTCAAGATTGCATCTTGAAGTGGACATTTCACTCATAAGTGACCAAAATTAAAAGATTATCCCACAATTATGAAAACACAGTTGGCTTGAGGGTCTACTGAAGACTGGACAGATTTGCACCAGACTAAACCTTTGGTGTTGCAACCCAAAAGCCTAGAGCCACCAAGGTTCTCAGTGCTTTAGTGGTTCATTAGCATGCTCCTCATTTTCTTCTGATTGTACTATATCTACTGGTAAATGTTACCAATTCAATTCAATTCCACTACCAGTCATTGAGCTCCCATAATGCTAAAAGCCCAGGGCTAGGAATGAGATGGAATAAATAAATGAGTACTTTGCCTACCTCAAAGAAGTTGGTCATCTAGCGGGAAAGCTGTCATATGTGAAAACAACCACAGCACAAGGCAAAATGTGGAATCTCCCTGAGGTAACAAGATGTACAGCATGGAGAATGTAATAAACTACTGTATCATGTGGAACCGCAGGGCTGTCTGCTCTGGTCTCTCTGCTGTTTCTATGCCTCAGCCAATAAATGCACTTCAGCACTGTGGAGAGCAGGTAGTGGGTAATTTGTTTTAGAGGAAATGTCAATGGGAAGATCCATTTTCTGTTAGCAGTCCCAACAGGAAACAAATCACTGAGCAAAAAAAAGATTTACAGTTTCCTCAAGCTCCTGTGCCTGAGTCATCTGGGTAACTTAGTAAAAGGAAGGCTGCAACCCCATCCTTCTGGGCGGAGCCTGAGAGTCTAAAGCTCTACGAACTCCAGAGGCTGACGATGTTGCCCTGCAGCCCACACTTCAGGCAGCCAAGATTTATAGCATCGCTCTCATGGCTTCCAAAGAGACTGACTGTAGCAAAGAAAACTGTCAGGACTTCAGACCAAAGAGACACAGAAGTTGGCAGGATCACCCAGTCACTCCATAACAAATGAAGCAGACTACTAATACTTCACAAATCAACTGAGATGGACTAGATACTTACCTGCCACTTCTTGTGCAAAGACATAGGCAAAAATCTCCAGAGCAGTTCCCTCACTGGCAGTATGGGCTGTGAAGTCAGCACAGTGGGCAACAGTAGGTATATGGGACACATGGAAGAGAATCTAAGTGGAATCACTGTTTTCTCCACCACAAGTTACCACCAAGTCTTACAAGTCCTACAAGGAGAACAAGAGGCGAAGGCCTGGTAAAATTCTTCTTAAAGCATGAGATGTTGTCATACCCAAAAAATTCTGCTCCCGTATTCATGAAGTGCTGAGCTATAGAAACTCCTTTGTTAGTGGTATAGAGATCTGAACGCAGGAGTGCCTACCTGAATACTACAAAGCAAGACCTTCATGTCTCAATCATTGGCTTCACGCATTTATCTCCACATATGGCTGTTTACTAGAGAAACAAAAAAAAGAAAGAAAGAAGAAATTTTTGAACCTAATCTTTTTGTTCTCAAGTACATGAAAAGCAAAAAGATCTTGGTGTCAGAATCCTGTATCTCGAAGGAAAGAGGGTCATGGAAAGGACCTGCAACGGAAAAGATAACCAAACTCCAGAGTGGCCTATCTTCTTAATGGTGACAGCCATTGTTCCTGGCTGCTAACCAAGTAGGAGGCAAAACCAGACAATACTGACTTTCTCTTCTTCTGAAAAGGGGATTTTTATCCATATTATTTTCAGGAAAGTAATCTTCTTTTGAATTCTGAATTTATTACCCACTAGACGTCAGGTTTCTCGTAGGATCCAAAGGTCCAGAATATGTTCTCTAATGTGGAAAGATAAAAAGCTAGTTATATCAATCCCCAATTGCTTTATTTGAGACAACTACTTTAAGAGTTCAATCTGCAGGGTTGCAATGAGAGCTAGCCAATCATCAAATTCTGTGGAATCCTTCTGACCTCCTGATTCACAATAGGCATTATTGGGTTTATTCTGTAATGTGCATTAATATGGTTCGGGCAAGATCCAGACTGCACATCTCAGCACTCTACTTGAATAAAGAAGCAAGCATTCAATTCCCCTCCATAGTAAATTCAGCCTTCCACAAGGCCCTTCTGCCAGGGCCCTGATGGCTGCATTGCAAAAAGCCCTTTGCGAATGTTTTGCTGGGTTTTGTTGCTAGGTGATGACTGGGGGAACTTTGCAATTCCTGCTGAGAGGTTTAAAAAAAAAAAAAAAGTGTCTGTAACCACTTTCATATTAAAGAAGAGGGAAAAAATAGGGCAGCCTGCACCTTAATTCTTCAGGGGTTACTCCTGGCTCTGTACTTCCTCCTACTCAGCTGCCACATGGAGAAGAAGCTGTGGTCGGGAAGACACGTCCGCACCCAACACGAGGGGGAACACAGCGGGAAACGTTCATCTATCACCAAGCAAACCCGAGGTCATCAACCAGAACCAGCCCAGTGTCCTCCTTTAACTTTGCCTATTTTTTTTTTTAACTTTATTTATTTATTTGTTATGGCCCTCTCAGCCTGCCCTGGCGGTTGGGCTGGCACAGCATGTGTGCCGGGGATTGAACTGCAGTCGCTGCAGTTGCCTAAGCAGGTGCTTTAGACTGCTGAGCTTTAGATCATGGAATGAGGGGGACAGGAGAGTTGAGGAATAGGGGTGACACCCTACATTCTTTCCCATTGCAGATCTTAGTAAAGACCGTTTGCTTTTAAAAACTGGCCTGAGGCAAGAGTCAGCTTGTACCTGAGCTGTGCCTCTGAAACCCTTGGCTGGGCCGGGCTTTCCAGGCAAGCAGCAGGGATTCCTGGGAAAGCCCTGAGGCCTGTCTGGGGCCTGGTCCCGTGTCAGTGATTGATGAGGACAAGTGCAGAAGGTGACACACTGTGAAATCAGGCTGAGGCACAAAGAGTTAATCCTTGGGCTTTTTCCAAACTGGGTCCTTTGAGGCAAAAATAATATTTATTCCTTCCTTTGTTAATTTTGCAGCTTAAAGAGCACTCTTGATATCTTCTTCGCTAGGCCAGATGCCAGCCTATGACGTCCATAAAACTTCAGGAGATAAACAGCACACTAGTGGCAGTCATTACTGGTCCTTGTGTTGTCATCACCAGATTATTTCAAACTGCTGATTTAACAAGTCCTGCGCTGTAGCCAATAGAGAAGTGCAGTTAGTCTGTGCACACAATTTTTTTTTTTTCAAATTAAAGGACCTACCTATAAATCACAGGGGGGAGAAAACTGAAAAATTACAACTTACCACCTCTCTATTCTCAAAGGCTTGGAAACAGCTTGGGACTATAAGCCCCCTTTCTCTCCTTCACCAACTCATTCACTCTTCCTTACCCCCAGCTAGGTCCTCTCCTAGGAAGACAGGGAAGGCCATGTGTGTTTTTGACTCCACTACCCAGGCAAGTTTCTTGTACTTTCACGCCCTCCATAGCAGATGCACAAACTTTAGCAGAGTCCTTTTAACACTTCATTAATTATTGAGCTGTGCCAGGAGTAATTATTGGGCTATGCCAGGAGTCCTTTTCTCCCACATCAGTAAACAGTAATTTAGAGAAGGGGGGTTATAACCCTAGGGTGAGTGACGTTTTCCCCCCACAGCTGTGTGGTGTGCTCAACAATAATGCATATGTTTCAACAAATGAGGAGGTCCATAGCCCAGCCTCTGTGGCATGCTGGAAATATTATGGGCCAGCTACAAAGCCCACCAGGCTAATTGTGTGACGCACAACTTAGAACATCTCATCTGCCTGCATATCCACAATATCTGTTCTGACTCTGTGCTTTTGCCTGAATCCAGTGATAGTATCTAATAACAGCAAAGGACTTGACTTCCAGGGTATCCCGTCTGCTGGAGTGGAAGCTAATGCTGATGCTTACACTTTCTCCCCAGGGCTAAAATTTTCTTTTGCCGTTTTTCAGTAAAATTTTAATTCTTTCTGTTGTCTCCCATGAGTAGAGGCTGCAGTTACTTGGCAACCTAGCCAACTCTGTGACTTGGTAAAGTGAAAATTATTTTTAGTTACATCAGACATAGCCAAGGTTTGTTCAACCTAGTGTTCCTCTGGCTATGTGGGGCAGCAGTGGGGCTAGCTACTCGCTTTGCACAACAATGGAAACTGGAGGTTAGAACTTTACTTATTGCAAAATTTTCCCATGTCATATATTTTAATTATTTCCAAATCATCCCCCTGCCAAAAAGTTATCCACTCTCTGCTTCAATAGAAAAGAACTCATTTCAACTCTTCTCACTTTTTATATAGCCAATATTTAAGCATAGAATCTCTTTCACAACAGAAATCTGTCTACCATCAGCCTCCAATCATTCATCCCTCACTGGACATGAAGCACAGTCTGCAAAGACTTCATGATCACTAGCAACACCTAAATCAATGGGTTTCAAGTTTTGGGGAGAATAAAAATCTCCCATTGCAAGAATGCACATTCAAGGGCCCCATGTTCCTATGGTTTGATTTCAGAATGTGTTCAGCTACCTCACAAAGACACTTTGAGAAAAACTGTAGACACCTTCAGGCTCTCTCAGTTAATTCTGCGGAGGAACGATTGGTCCCTTCGCCAATCCCAATGGTCAGCTCTCGGTTTCCTTCTCGCTCATATGGTTGCCCTAGTCTTCTTGAGAGGCCTTTCTTTCTGCACCTCTCAAACAGCCAGTCCTGCTTTCTCTCCTGCATCTTTGTCTGATAGCACAGCTTTCTTGGATAGTTTCTAAGATACCTGAAGCCAGCTGCCGCTATGAGATTTTATAGTACTCCCTTCTTCCTTGGCACAAAACTTTTCTCCACTCATGACAATGTACTCCCTTGGTGGCTTCAGGTCTTTGATCAAAAAACAGCTCTGCAGAGATGCCTTCCCTGACCAGATCAGCTGACTTACACCCACCCCACTCACTTTCCCCTTACCTTATTTTCCTTAAGCATTTATGACTATTGACACTGCAATGTATGCTACTTGTTTATGCATTTATTTTGTTCTCCCCAGTAAGAATATTAGCTACAAGGGATCTGTGTTGTAGACCATCATTTCCTTAGTGGCTAATGCAATGCCTGCATATCACAGGCCCTCAAAATATTCCTGTCAAAAGAGTAAAAACGCAGTGGTACCGATCTCACGCATCAAGTGAAGCTTGAATATGCCCCTACAGAGGCGCGCTGCCTAGAGCTCCTTACGCACCCCACCTGTGACTTGCTACAATAATCTATTCCTTTGTTTAGGGTTCTAGACTTGTACAAATGCAGCATCCATTTTCATTCACTTTTAGGACAACGATGTCACACCACTGAGTCACAGTGAGCTGCTGCAGCTGCTCAGTGGCCTGGCCCTGCGCAGCTGCATATTTGGAATCAAGCTCAGGATTTCAAATGCATCCTTATTAAATGTACTCTGATTAAATTTGCCCCAGCATGTTAAAATTATTTTGGATACTAATTCTGTCATTAAATATGTTCCCGTGTCAGTAGCTCTTCCACATTCATTTATATGCCTGTCAATTCCCTTTCTTATTGAAATAATTAATGAAAAAAATAGACATTGAAGAAGAGTCAAAAAGCAAGGTTTGCACCGAGGCACCAACACACACTAGCTCTGTGACCAACCTTAGTCAAAATAAATAAGCTCTCTGACTTCTTTTCCTCTACATAAAATAATATACTAATTTTCACCTTATAAGGGTATTTCAAGAGCTAAATAAGATTATAAAGTGTTTAGTGAAGCACATAACATTTGTAAGCCAATTATTCTAATGTTCCACACAAAAATGTCTGACACTCAAAACACTGTGTTGGTTTTGGACCAGGACATAGGCATAGACAATCTAGGTGTTAGGGCTTTATTCATCAACATTGTCTACTACTCATTAATTGGGCTTCTTTTTTAAGATTGACTGATTGAGTGAGTGATTTGTTACAGGGTCTCACTACACAGCTCAAACTAGTAGTGATCTTCTTGGCTCAGCCTCCCTTAGTTCTGGGATTACAAGCATGCTCCACGACCCTAGTTTTAGTCCGTACAGAGCCCATGTGGCATGCGTTACCAGGGATCAAACCTGAGTCCTTGTGCTTGCCAGGCAGGTGCTTAGACCACTGAGCTATCTCTCAGGCTCAAATGGGTTTCTTTGTAGTTCAATTAATTCTTTGGCTATGAGTACATGTCCTGGTACAAAAATCCTATTTGCCATTCTCCATTTTACATTAAAGTTCAAAAAAGACAACCAGTGCATTCTTCAAAGATGTGATCTTAAAATATCCTTATTTTTTTAAAAATACATTTTTTCTTTGGCATAAGTTAGTGTAGCCATTGCTTTCTTTTCCGTGTGCATTCATAAATCATCATTTCCTCTGGGACTGGTGCCAGGATTACCAGCTCGTCTCTAAGTCACACGTCCCTTTGCTAGTGCCTCTTCTGTGCTCAGCGATTCCCTTAAGACAGTGGTGGCGAACCTATGACCCTGCTGTTGGTTACCACTGAAAGCTCTGAAAGGTTCACCATCACTGCTGTAAGACTAAGCTTATTTAAGAGTTTCCTTGGCGCCCTGGGTTGGGAAGCTCAAAACAGAGAAATACCAACATGCTCACTTACAAATTCTCACACACTCCATGTTGTAAGAGTCTCTTACTAAAACTATTCCTATACTTGATAGTTATTCCTACCCATTTCCAAGAAAAGCATGTTTCCACATAGGGACTTTGCAAATCCATACCAGAGAGGTGGATATGACCTAAGTTTCTGTTTCTTTTCTTTTCTACTGACACATTTTTAGTTTATTAGTACATGTGAGCAGTACATGTTTACATTCCTGTGGGAAGTTGGTACATGAACATGACACATCTTAAATCCTTCGCTCATCCTTTTCCCCTGCACTCCCTCCCCCTATCCCAATCCCTTAGTTTACATTCCTTATATGAGATTAGCACATCACAGCTCCCTTTTTATCCCTTACCCCTTCTCCCTTCTCCCTCCTCCCTTTGAGAACAATCTATCTCCCTACTTCCTATTATCTATGTTTTATTTTGCTCTTTACTTTTACTCTGTGTTTCTTATGTAAGAAAAATAATGTGGGGACTGGCCAGATAGTTTAGTGGGTTAAAGCACCTGCTTAGGTAGGGTTCAATCCCCAGCCTGCCGTGCTGGCCCTGCCCCTGGAATGCACTGAGATGGAGACTGAGACTGGATGTGGTGGTGTGCACCTGTAATCCCAGTGCTTGGGAAGCTGAAAGCAGGAGGATCACTACAAGTCTGATCTATGTAGAATCCCTATAGATCCTGATCTAATCAAAAAGGAAGAAAGGAAGATAGATAGACAGAAAAGAAAAGAAAAAAATAAAACAATGTGATTTTTGAGCTTCTGCACCTGACATTTCACTTAACCTTATGGTCTTAAGGTGCATCCATTTTTCCACAGATGACTCAAGTGTACCTTGCTCTGTGGCAGAGCAATACTATACGGTGTGCAAATGCCACACCTTCTTTTGTCATTCATCTGTTGATGGACAGATGGGCCACTTCCAAGACTTTCAAATGTGAATTGGGTTGCTGTAAACACTGATATATATGTATCACTCTAATATGACCTAGAAAGGGAATAGCTAAGTCAAATGGAATTTCCAGTTTTAGCTTTTTTGAGGAATATTCATACTGATTCCCACAGTAATTGTACTAGTTTACATTTCTACCAACAGTGTAGAAGTGTTCCCCTTTCTAAGTGCAGCCTCTACAGTATTTATCATTTGATTGTGTGTGTGTGTGTGTGTGTGTGTGTGTGTGTGTGTGTCTGTGTCTGTGTGTGTGCATGTGTATCTTTTTGAGACAAGGTCTTGCTCCGCACCTCAGGCTGGCCTTGAGCTCACTTTGTAGCCCAGGCTGGTCTCAAACTCACAACAACCCCTGATGGCCATTCTTCCTGGGGTAAGGTGGAGTCAGCTGTGGTGACTGGCATTTCCATAACAGCCAATGATGGTAAACATTTCTTCGTGTGTTTATTGCTCATTTGTACTCCTGTGAAGTGTCTATTCATTTTACCTGCCCATGTTTTGTTGGATCTTTTGTTTAGGGGTCTTCTATCATAATTTGTTATCAAGAAATAGCCTCCAGGAGCACCAAGTGCTCATCAATGGGGTTTGGGGAAGGTAACTGGGCTGTGTGGGCTTCTGGTTGACTTGCTGTTAGGAGGGGGGATCTGGTTGTCAAAGGCAGGTCACCATGACTTTGAGAGGTCTATAGCACTGTGCTGCCCTTCCTGACTCCTTCCTCGTGCTCTGCTTCCTGGCAGTCATAAGATGAGCCACTTTTCCTCCTTTACGCCTTCTGCCATGCTATTTCTTATTTGCAGCCAACCAACTATGGACTCAAAGCTCTATGAACTGAGAGCCAAAATAGAACTCTCAGGGCCAAGAATACAAGTCAGTGGCACAAACGCCTGCCTGGCAAGCACAAGGTCCTGAGTTTGATTCCTGGTATTAAAAAAAAAGTAGACCTCCCCTCTTTTAAGTTGTAGGTGCTGAGTATTTTGTCCTGTCAATGAAAAAGTGATCAAGAGACATTTCAAATAAGGAAATCCAGAGACTTCCTTTCTGAATAAGTATTCAGGAGAAATTTTTGTTCTAATGATTAAGAGCAAGGGCTAAATGACTGACCACTAAGTTCTAGAAGAGTAAGGAAGCTCCACTGGCTTAAAGGTTTGAGTGTTAACATTCTAATGGAAGGCTTTCCAGGACTGGTCCCTTAGTAGGAATTCCATACATATTAGTGCCCGTTATTAAGATCAGCCTCCATAATATCTTATCCACACCTCATTTGGGAGCTTAGTCTGATATTCCCTCAAGAATATGAGGGAAAAGAGCCTCAAGTAGTAAGACTGCAGTTTCTTCACACTAAAAACAAATTACTTTATTAATTAATCCAAAATGATGAATATGAGTTTATTATTGTCTTTATTATTTGTTCAATCCACATGCTTCTAGATTATCTTAAAGAAGTCCTCCTGATGCCCTTAAACAGCTCATAATCATTTACTTATTGAATCTCTTCTGTATGTAGAATACAAAAATAAGATTTACTTTAGTATTGCTTGAATTGTGGTGACTGTTACAGGAGAGTGGGTTATCACTAGCTATATTTGATTTATTTATGTGACTTTTTACATAAAAAGCTTGAAGCTCACCACCAAAGAATGAAAATTCTTCAGCACTTTAAAAATTAATTTGGAGCCAAGCATGGTAGTGCATGCCTATAATCCCAGCACTTGAGAGGCTGAGGCAGGAGGATCAGTGTGAGTTTGAGACCAGCCTGGGCTACAAAAGTGAGCTCAAGGCCAGCCTGAACTGCATAGCAAGACCCTGTCTCAAAAAGATAAAAATAAATAAATAAATAAATATTAATTCGATAAAGTAAAATATTTGGAAAATGTTTTCCATCACCATAAGGTAGCTTTTTTCCTTATTAATTGATTTTAACTTTTATAGAAAATCATCATTTCATTGCATCTCGCTGGAGCCACACAGAACCACTTGATAAGAAATGCTCTTACTACTGAGCCATCAACAGCCATGTAACTGCTCAAAACTTGTATCTCTTGGCATGAGAAACACAACATGCACAGATGCAAACACCCACCCAGGTCCACCTCAAAGACCTAACACAGGCCTCAGTGGAATTCTATGACTGTTCGTGGGTTTCCAGTTTGGATACATTACTCCAAAAGCAGAGAAACTTCCACAAAGCTCCCATTTCCACTGTCAAAGAATACAACATGGCCCATGACAAGCCTCACTTTTCTTTTTTTTTGTGAGCTTTTTAAGGTTTTTTTTTTTTTTTTCTTATTGCATACTTTATTCACTAGGGCTTCGATCATTATATATTTAAGGAGATCTGTCTATTGCTTTCAGACTTGAAGGACAATTTTCTGGGGCCTAATTCTTTGTTTCACCCTTGGTTCAGAATATTTTAGGTATCTCCAGATGATATGGACATTGATCTTCTTTGGCATTCTCTGAAATCTGGTGCAGAAGTATCTAATGTTAGCTTCATCTTTCCTTCTTAGGAATGATTTCCTCTTATTGCTTTAATCTTTTTTTAAAAGGTGCTTTACTTCATTTTATTTTATTTATTTATTCATTCATTCATTCATTTATATTATGGCCGGCTCAGCCTGCCCTGGGGGTGGGGCTGGCACAGCGTGTGGTGCCAAGGATTGAACCGCGGTCCCTGTGGTTGCCTAAGCTTGCCTAAGCAGGCGCTTTAGACCACTGAGCCATTTCGCCTGCCCTGCTTTAATCTTTAATCTTCAATTTTTTTTGGTAAGAAACTAGATTTATTTATTCAAAGGACTGAAAAATAGAAGATCTGTTCTCACTGAATTTTATACTTAGCAAACATACCTTCGAAAGCTAAAAGTAAAATATTTTCTAGTTATATAAACTCGAAATATTCTAATACCTCCAGATGTAGCATATAGAAAATAACAAAGATCATAATCCAGAAGGCTGGGGAAGCTGCTGCATGGTCCTGGATAAAGAATAAAGAGGGCCAGAACCACCATCTTCCAGTAATATGCTCGAATGACTAACACAAATGGTAAGAGAAGGGGAACGCTGTATACATTCTCTAGGCCGTTTAGAAAACATGGGGTGGTTCCTTTGGCCACATACATGCAAATCTACAAAAAGGGTGGTATTATAGACATCAAGGGAATGGGTACTGTGCGAAAATGAGTGCCTCACAAATGTTACTACAGCAAAACAGGATAAGTCTACAGTGTTACCCAGCATGCTGTTGGCATTGTTGTAAATAAGCACGTTAAGGACAAGATACTTGCCAAGAGGATTAATGTGGGTATGCAGCATATTAAACACTCAAAGTGTTGTGATAGCTTCCTGAAACGTGTCAAGAAAATGATCAGAAAAAGAAAGAAGCCAGAGAAAAAAGTAGCCAGGCTCAACTGAAACGCCAGCCTGCCCCTCCCGGAGAAGTGCACTTTGTGAGGATCACTGGGAAGGAGCCTGAGTTGTTAGAACCTATTACCTATGAATTCATGGCATAAACTGGGATGTTACTCTGTCATTCATCACCTAATTGGCAGCTACATGTTCTAGGTCCTACATAAAAATAAAATCATCTTGTGCTGTAAGATGTTCTTAGTTGAACAGGTACATAGTGCCTTCTACCCTCAGAAATATTTTCAGTAGATTTTCACTGTAGCTAGTAATTGTGTCTGGTCTTTACTCTTGCTTTTGTTGCTGTTGTTGTTGTTTTGTTTTGTTTTTTACTGAAAGGTATTGCTTAGGTATTGTGCAGGTGTATAAATACTCAAATATTTATAAAATATTTATATTGGCTTGAAGACCCTGTAAATGATCATGGGGAAAAAGATGTATCAAAATAAATGGAAGTCACTTCAGAAACAAATGTAAGTCCATTTCAGTTAAATAAATTGTTTAAAGCAAAAAAAAAAAAAAATAAGCATAAAGAGCTCTCAAGTTGGTAGCTATGCAGGACTGTGTAAAATATAATTAGATGAACCCATTGAAAAGATCATTGAAGATTTCCACAAAGCAGTAGCAATCTTATGTCAGGTTATATACATATTTTTTATATATG
>PVKN010033589.1:0-12007 GCA_004027915.1 Capromys pilorides
TTGTCTTAATAGTTTTTTTTTTATTTTAAACAGAAAAAAGCAAGAAATATCAATAAATCAGAGTTTAAAGTCTGTCTATTAGTAGAGTAATAATTGTCAACACATTGAGAATTTTTATATTTATAGTATTTGTTCAGAATACAAGACATAGGCATAAAACATTGCTCAAAAAATTAATAGAAGAAAATTTACTCCTCAGTGTACCAAGAGAGAAACCCAGGGCCCGTCAGCCCTCATTTGACCAAGAGCTCAGGACCAGTGGGTTAGTGAGAGGACCTGGAGCCCACGGCACTCTCATTCAACCCAGGCCCTGGGGTGGAACCCTGCAGCAGAATTCCCTGAGGAAGTTCTACAAAGTGCTATACAGAGACAAAATCCACCAAGCTTCCAGCTGACCCAGGAGCAGAATATCTTGCCAGGGTGGTACAGCAGGTTCACCTCCAAGGGCTGCAGCAGGAAGGAGTGGAGCTCAGCAGCCAGACTCAAGCCACACCCACCTGGTTGAGTTTGAACTTGATAGATCCACATCTGGTGCTAAGGTAAGAATTCTACAAAAGCTGTACACCAAAGGTCAGAAGACAGACCTATACTAAATGACAAAGAGAAGAAGTAAAATGTACTTTCAAGCCCTGAGCCCACCCATAACAAATACAGGAGATGATAGCATAGAAGAAATTGGAATATGTACTCTTGTAATCTCTGAGATAATAGCATCTGAAGTAAAGGAACAACTGAAGAAAGGTACAGAGGAAATCAGATCAGAAATAATTTCTGAAGTAAAAAAAGGAAATGATAACTATAAAGAAAGAACTACTAAATGCTCCTAAAGAAGATACAGAGAAAAAAATAGAGAATAGAAAAATGGGCGAACCCATGAATGAGAAATATAGGAAAGAAGTAGAATGCATGAAGCAGATTCGAAGTGCTATACAGGAACTTAAAACCTCAATCACAACCTGGCAAAACTATTTCAATGAAAGTGAAAATAGACTTTTAGACCTTGAAGACATCATTGCAGCTAGTGAAGAGGTAAGAAAAGATCTCTTGAAAACAACTAGGATGCAGTAAAAAATAATTCAACATCTGCAAGTTGATGCAAAGATGAATGACATCAGATTAATAGGCATCAAAGAGAAAGAAGGAGTTAATACAAATGATATAAAAACAATATGGATAGAAGTAATAGTAGAAAACTTCCAAAATATGGTGAAACAATCTGACATTCAGGCAAGTGAAGCATATAGAACTCCAAATAACATCAACCCAATTAAAACCAAACCCAGACATATGATAATCAAGAACTCAGAAATTCAGCACAGGAACAGTATATTAAAAGCTGCTAGAGAAAAGAAACATCACATTTAAAAGAAAACCCATCAGAATAATGGCAGATTTCGCTTCACACACTATCAGGTCAGGAAGAGCATGGAGCAAAGTATTTCAATTCTTGCAAGAAAACAAATTCCAACACAGACTGCTATACCCTGCAAAACTCTCTTTCAAGTTTAATGGGTAAGTGCAATACTTCCAGGAAAAAGAACAACTAAAGAATTTCATAATGACAAACTCAACGCTACACAGACTACTAAACGTTATTCTAGAGAGGGATCAAAATGACTATAGCTTCATGAATGAGAATGGAAAGAACTCACCGAATAGGGCAAACAATTAATCACAGGAGAAAAAGAGGTACACAATAGCAGTCTTTCAATTATTCTTTGGTATACAGCAGCAAAATATTTCCATCAGCATACTCTACAAATGGACTTCTCCTGCACCCTATGGGTCATAATTCTGTCTGGTTCTATAGGGTGGATATCAGGGAAATAGCAGTAGCTCAGCCCCACAAGTGACACCTGGCCACCAATAAGCATCATGGACACTTTCTGTGTCCACGACATACTAGAACTTTGTGTGATATCCTATCCCCAAGATGTCAGAAGTTCTGATCATATATTTACTATTCCAGTAATTATCTTGTGTTTTATTCTTAGTAATTCTTTTACTATCATGAAAACTTTTTCTTAGCTGAATTGTTTTAAATATTTAATCTTGAATTAATATTTAATTAATTTTCTGTATATTGCTTAATCGTAATTTTTGTTTTAAGATTTACACTGTACCTTTGACTTATAATCTACTTATAAGACATAAAATATTTTCTCCTAGTATTAGAAACTAAAAAAAGTGTATTTCCGTTTTCCATTGACTTTATATTACTTGTTCCTTGTCTTTTACACATAAATAGATCTCTTTTTTTCTCTTTCAGTCCTCTGAATTAATTATTTTAGTTTCTTATACATTTACTCTTTTTTCTTTTTCTTTTCTTTTTTTTTTGGTCTTTTTTCAGACAAAGTCTTGCTATGCAATTCAGGCTGGCCCTAAACTCACTTTTGTCCCAGGCTGGTCTTGAATTCACATCGATCCTCCTGCCTCAGCCTCCCAAGTGCTGGGATTACAAGCGTGTGCCACCACACCTGGCTCTTTTTTTTCTAATGTGGAATGAGATGATATTTAATTCTGTTCTTTGATAGCTTATCTATCTATCTATCTATCTATCTATCTATTTAATGGTTGGTTTTTTGTTTTGTTTTGTTGTTCAGGGTCTCACTATGCAGCTCTGACTCACAGTGATCCTCCTGTTTCCTGCTTTCCAAGGGCTGGGATTACAGGCACACGCCACCACGCCTGGACTCCATTGCCGGTTCAGTGCGCCCAAGAGTGGGGCCGGCACAGCATGTGAAGTCAGGGATTGAACACTGGCCCTTGTGCTTCCCTAAGCAAGCGCTTAGTCTGCTGAGCTATACTGCTGGCCCTAACGGTTGTTTTTCTTTGCAATTAGTTTTGGACAATTTCATTTTTGTGTATCTTGGCATGATTTTATTCAAATTTCTTGTGCACAAGTTTCGTTTTTGGAAACGTGCTATAATTTCAACTAAATTTAGAATCTTCAAATCTTTAAATATTTATTGCCTATCCCTTTCTATATTGAGAATTCTAGATATATGAATATAAGTTTCTCGACTTTGGCATAGACAGGACTATTGTATGACTGATCTGTAAACGCTTTCATTTTTACTTTACATAATTTTATAGTTATATTCATTTAAATTTGCAAATTATTTATAATATGAGATCTATTATTAATCTCATGCTGTGTTCATTTCAGAAATATTTCTCTAAAATTCACTCTCTCTACATCTTATATCTTTAACATTTCAACATTTGTCTAAAGTTTTTAATATACTATATAATTACTGATTTTCAATAAAGTTAATGAGAAAGAAAAATTTCCCTAGAGAAATCAGCAGTATAATTATCTCTTAACTGTCTTGGGGATTTACACAATTTTTCCCTTTACTCTTCCTTCCTCTGTCCCATCACTGCTTTTCTTTTCTTTTGATCAGTTTCTTCCCTGATTGCAATTACTATTGCACCTTTTGGATCTTTTTACTCTTCTGGATTTTCTCCCTACTGAGGTAATACAATATTTACACATGTGGGTCTGGCTTATTTCACTTATGACTATGGTCTTTAGTTGCATCTGCTTATCTATAAATGTCTAAAGTTTGTTTTTCTTTATGGCTGAGTAGTAGTCCATTATATAAACAAGGCACATTTTTAAAAAAAAATCCATTCCTTGGTTGATGGGCATTTGGATCATCTCAAAGATTTGGCTATTACAAATTGTGCTGGTATAACGTGGATGCACATAGAACACTGTGGTATTGTTGCAGGCAGCCAAGTTAGATAGAAGTATTATAGACAGTCAGACAGGGCTAGGCTCTCAAAGGAGATAACACAGAAGACAAGATATCTTACTGTAAGAGGGATGGGTGCTTCCGCTGTTGGCCAGACCTAAAGACCAAAGATGGAATAAATGCTGGCCTCCCTAAAGAAAAGCATCTGGGATTGATCATCACCTTGAGGAAGCCAGGAAGAGTCACTAATCCAACTACTACTGGCTGGATACTGGACAAAGTCCTGTTCTATATTTGTGTCCACTTGCTATGTGACTTGCTTCGCATTTGGTCCTGGACCAGGGTACAGAGTTGGTTCTTTAGGTCACACACTGTGATCGACCCGGACACACCAGGAGGTGTGTGACATTAATATCCTCTCAAGTTAAACAAGTTATTAACACAAGTGCATCACCAGACTCCAGGTAATTTTTTTATGAGTAATAGTTTTGAATGGTGGCAAATTTCACCATGTTGAGCTGGGGCATGGCATGGTGAGCTTACAGCCTAAAATTCTTTTGTACCCCAGCCTCATTACAAAAAAAAAGTGCTCAGGTAGATCAAATTGTTGCTGGCAGCTAAGTAAGATGAAAATATTTTAGGCAGTCAGAAGCGCTAGGCCTTCAAAGGGCCCAATATGGGCTGGGGAGATGGCTCAGTGAACTAAGTGCTTGCCTGGCAAGCCCAAGGTCCCAAGTTCAATCCCTGGTACCACCAAAATAAAAGGCCCAATATGGAAGACATGGTACCTTGAAACTGTGGGAGGGACGGGCAGTCCTACTGCGGGCCAGGCCTCCCAACCAAAGTTTAAACAAATGCAGCCACAAACTTCCCAAGGGATAGACAACAGGAATTGATATTCTAAATAGATATCAATCACCTTGAAAAGCCAGGAAGAGTTACGAATCCAACCCTGTTGGAATAGGAAAAGCCCCTGTTGTGTATTCAAGCCTGCTTGCTCTGAGACTTGCTACTCTGTTGATCCCAATTTAATCAATGTTACTGGAGCAGTTATTCTTGTAATCATATTACTTGACAATAACTTCTCCAACCTCGTACCCTCCTTGAGAGTTTCCATGTTTCCCACCTTGGATCTGCGTTTGTGTCCTGATTTGGCTCTATGAAAATCTCTAGAAAAGACAGGTTCCTTGGCAGCCCACTCGAGTCCCTCCTGTCCCTCTCTCGGACAACAGCTTTCCTTCCCTCAATAAATATACTCTGGTGTTAATCTCTATGGTTCCTAAAATTCATTGTTTTATTTTAGAGAACATGAACTTTCCCCTGGTATCTTTCAGCTTGAGAGTTTCTTTCCTCTACAACAAAATATGGGGAGCTCGGAGCTCGCGCAGGCCTAGCAAGAGCTGGGATGGGCATCGCGGTGGACGTGCACCAGGTGTACAAGTACCCCTTCAAGCAAGGGGTCGCCAGCTTCCTCTGAAAGTATCCCAACCTCATAGATAGAAGCGTGGTCTCTGTAAAAATTGTGGAAGAAAGAAAAGATGAATCCACAGGAATCATCTATAGAGAGAAGATTGCAATCCGCTGGAATGTGAGTCCAGAAATTTTAAGGAAGTTGAGCATGTTAAAGGTCCCTAGTATCCAGTTAGAAGAAGAATTCTGGCTCAATCTTCAGGAAAGAAACATGACTATACAGAGTCACTGCCTTACGTGGACACAGCATGCACCCATGAAGGAAGAGTCTGTTCTGGGAAAGTATGGAAAATCCCAATTGGGAATTAGAATAACGAAGACGCTGCTAAAGGAATAGCGTGGCGCCCCCTTAGCTAAATAATGAATCACTGGGGTGCTATATCTGTGTCAGCTTTTCCCCCTTCTTTTTTCTTTAAAAATCACTTCTTGGCTAAGTCACAACATCGGTATCGTTCCTGTAATGCAGGTCTGAAGGTACAGTGTCAGTAGCCTGAGGAAGAAGAAATTACCCCATCAGTATGCAGACCGATACACTCCTCTTAGAACCTCTTCAGACAGTGGGGCGTATGAAAATGAGACCTTATAGCTGGGGTGTTGTGAAGTAGTCTCTTTATGATTTCGCAAATAAGGGAAAAATGCATATAAAAATATGGAATGTGTTTCAGCAGTCTTTTTTTCTTTGACGCTTAAAATATGTTTATCTTCGGATTCAGATATCCAATAGGACCCTGAGTAAAGTACGAAGCTCCTGTGAAGGTTGGTATGCTTGCTTTTCTTTCATGTTTACTCTTCTGAGAATATGGCTATCGTGAAATTCGAATTTCTTCATTTACATATAATTCTACTCCTTTTATGTTCACTTTTATGAATAAAAGCAAGTAGATCTAGAGACAGTGTGAAAAATCTTTGCTAGGAACCTGACTGTGTCATTCCCAACAGCAGCCTGTTGATCTGTTTTAACTTGTTCTGGCCTGGCCTGGCCTGGATTCAAGATGCTTTCTGCCATCAGGGGATTGACTCTTCCATAGGACAGTGACCCTGGAACCTTCTGAGCACTTTTGTGGCCCATTTTCAGGAACAGTCCACAGAGTTCAGTAAGAAAATCACAAGAGCTTTGAAAACCCAGCAGTAAAGCCCTAAAACACCTCGGGCGAGGTGAGATTGACAGATAAGAGCGAGGCTGGCGCAGAAGCGCCCGGGGTAAAAGCTCTCAGCTAAGCTAAACCCCCAGGGGCAGAGGTTCGTTTTCTCTTGCAAGCTCAACGGAGCTGAGTGACAGATGAGAAGGAGCCAATCAGCGACGCGGGCGCGGGCTGTCTGAAAGACCCAATCCGGCCAGGTGATGGAGGAGGGCACTTCCTGTGTGATGGCGCCGCGGTGCACAGTCTGGGGGCGATGCTGACAGCTTGCCTCTGACTATAGACAGCATTTTGCGAAGTTTCTACAGGCCCCGAGCTGCGTTGGAAGGATCCTCGGAGACCATCAGCCCGCGCAATGGTAACATTGGGAACGGGAGCTGGGGAGGGTATGGAATCCTGTGTGTTCCGGATGGAAGTGGTCAGAACCAGCTCCGGCGACGCACAGCCTCTCCGTTGTGCTGCAGACCCCGATGTCTTCCTGAGGCTTTGGTGCTGCATCATCTTCTAAACGGCTTTCCCATTTCCTTTGGCAAGGACGTTGCCGTTCCCAGCACAGGGTCCTCCCGACTCTGTCGATGCCAGTCCAGAGCAGTCTGGAGAGAGCAGAGGCCTTGGTGGGAACCCTGGCCTCCATGCACAGCATTTAAAAATTCATCACCTTAATTTTGACGAGATCGCTGCAATTGTGTTGCTGCACGCAAAGTGCGCATGATCTTGTTACATTGGAGAATGAAGTTATAAACCAAAAGAAGGATGTTAGGAGAGATTTTATTGGAAATAAGAATAATTGCTTCCTGATTTACAGAAATATAGCCGGTAAGTGGCCCCGTGGCCACCGAATCCAGAGCTAATTATGGATAAACAGAGCACAGTAAATGCTTGTTTGGTGGGTGCCTATCGTAGATGACTCTGGATTTAAGACAGCCCCTCTGCATTCAGGCTTAACAGATCTTCTGAGATTGCACTGTGAAAACCAAACAGATTTTAGAGAAACTCTTAATTTTTGGTTTTACATTCCTGAGAGCTCAGAAACTTAGTAGGGAGTGACTACCCCTGTTTGGGGGGTGGGGTGGGGATTATATCCACTACACAGATTGGACTAGTGATCCTCCCGTTTTCAGTCACCAAAGTGCTGGGATTACAGGCGTGTGCTACCACACCCAGTCTCAGTCACTGTCTTCTAAACAAAGTCTAGAAACTGTTCACAGACTACGAAACATTTCTTTCAGAGATAAGATTCCTTTTCCTTTCTGACTATACCAATATCAAAAGATCACATCTCTGGAAATGTCCCAGTTCAACCCTCAGGCACTTAAGTCCAGTTTTATCTGGCCAGCCCTGTTTTAAAAATTGAAACAGTGAATGCTTTGTTTATATACATCAAGTATTAAAGTAGGGGTAAATTCCTGTAATTAAGGTCTGCTGGTTTATAAATAAATAGAATAAAAATATTTTCTGAACAGGCAAAAAGGAAGAGTTGTAAAAGAGAATTAAGTTAACGGAGTTGGGACTTTGTGCTCTGCCTAAACAAATAGGAAAACACTTCGAATGCAATTGCAACACCTAAGACCTGGAAGACCTCAGGGTCTGGAGCTAAGCAAGGAGGCTGTGCATTCCCAGAGCTGATTCTGACCACTTCCATCCGGAACACACCAGATATGTGGATGAGGATGCTAAACATTAGCAACTACAACAGTAAACATTTCAAGAAGTCAGACTATCCCTAGTGTGATGATAAATGCATGCTTATCTTCTGGCTTTTTCTGGGATTGGGTCTAAGATCACAAGCTTAAGGAAAGCAGAACTTGGTATTAGACAAATGTAACTTCTGTGGGTAGTGATGGGTTTATCCAGATATTTTTGGGGCAGATTAGAAATTAGGAAGCTGGTGTTCAGGTCTCAAAATAGGGTGGACATCATCAGAGATATGAAATGGGAAGGGGTTTCTCTTGTGTACGAAAGATATCAAACTGTGTGTAGTCATTTTCATTGTTCTTGGACTGAACTCGATAATTTTACCCCAACCTATGTTCTGTGTTCTTCTTTTACTTTTTTTTGAGAATAGATCTTACTGAGTTGCCAAGCTTGGAAGAAATTGTGATAGTCTCTAACTCCTTGATTGTTGGGAACACAAGCATATACCACCCTGGTAATTTAAAATCTGGTGGGCTGGTGAGATAGTTCAGCAGACTAAGTACCTACTTAGGTAAGTGCAGGGGTTGGGATTTGATCCCTGGAACCATGTACTGGGCGAGCCCTGTCCCTGGGCCCACTGAGATTTGCACAGAGTCTGGGCAGGGTGGTGCACGTCTGTAATCCCAGCGCTGGAAAGACTGTAAACAGGAGGATCACTGTGAGTCCAAGCTGCATAGTGAGAACCTGTATCAAACACATAAATAAATAAAATCTGGTAAATTTGATAAATCACCATAATATACTAAGATTTCATTACTTTGGTAAAGTAAACATCACTGAGGCATGGTGGTCCATGCCTTTAAGGTCAGCTACTTGGGAAACTCTTTTTTTTTTTCTTTCTTTTTTTTTTTTTTTTTTTTTTGCGGAACTGGGGATCAAACTCAGGACCTTGTACTCACCAGGCAGGCACTTGTGCCCCTGAGCTATCTCCCCAACCCTGATTTGGGAAACTTTGTTTGGAGGATGAAATCTTCAAGGCTAGCCTGGCTAACTGAGCAAAACATTTTTAGAAATATTTTGCAGTGTGCCTCCACTTCAGACGAACTTGTCTGAGATGTGTGAGGGCTTGCACTAAGCTTTTAGTAATAAAGAGCAAAATAAAATTTTAGTACAAATCTTTTAATTTTGAAACTTTTGATACTGGTTCTACCCATGATGGGCATGGTGACACACAACTATAATCCCAGCACTTGGGAGGCTGAGGCAGGAGAATTGATGTGAATTTGAGACCAGCCTGAGCTACAAAAGTGAGCTCAAGGCCAGCCTGAACTGCATAGCTAGACACTGTCTCAAAAAGACAAAAATAAATAAATGATACTAGTTGTACCCAGTACAGTACTTCCTCATAGTGGTGATAACAGTAACTCTCACTGCTCTGTCAAATATGGGACACCATGTGCTGTATTACACAGAATACGTGAAATAGTTAGTGTTTTGTTATAAATTTGGCTTCGTGGTACATGAATTGCCCCAAATAGAGATCAAAGTATGTGTATTGGGCAGGTTTAAAGGCTTAGCCTTTATGGTCAGTTAATCTGGTATTTACTGTGTCTTTCCAATGCATTTACTTTCAGTTACCTTTGAGATGATGACGATGATGTGTGTTTCCAACTCAAGTAGCATCTGTAGAATCAAGCATTCAACACTGTATACAGTCCTCAGTAGAACATGATCCTATATTGGTTCTTGTTTTGAATGCTGTGATAATCCGATTTTGCTGAGCAGCCAAATTTGGAGAACAGCATATGTTGCAAAAAGTGAAAATCCTCTCTCATGTTTTCTTTGCTTTGTGTTGACCTTTAAAAATTATTACTGTTATAAAGATCTTCTGGTCACACTGTTTGGGTTAATCACCACAACAAGGGAGATGATAGAAGTTTTTCAATCAAAAGACACAGGACTGAGTAGATAGCATACAAGATACCAATGATATTCAAGGCTGAATGAAAATATTTCCATTTGTGGCTTTAATTTATTGCTGACTGTAGGAACTATTCTAATTACTTTATTTTTTATTTTTTTGTTCTGATTAGTTTAACCTTGATCTCAATCTACCTTTCTACACTGAAATTATGCCTCCTGAAAGCACTTTTAAGTTCCAAGCTTGTGTCTTTATTTATTATCCTTCACTTAGAAAGTATGCAGTTCTGATGTGGTGTTTTATAGTAGACTAGATCCTTCTGTCCTCATAGTGCCCTCATCCACTCCATGTACATATGACAGCATTCATAATAGTTCTTGGTGAATTTCTTGATCAAGGAACTGAATTCTTTCTCATTTAATAAAGCCACAAGGCAAAGAAAGGCACACTGTCCTTTGAATAGAAAGCTGGACTCCTTGGTGTGCTGTCCACTCCGTGGGGACCTTTCAGTTTCTTAATTTATAATATGTTTCTATTGGAGGTCTTTGTCTATTATGTGCATTGCTCTTGGAGGCTGAATTATGGTGCATTCATGAAGAGTGTTGTAGACAAAAAGCCATGACTTCATGGGCTGGCTTAGGAAGTTCTGGGAAATAAAAGAAGTAACGAGAAAACTTAAGATCTTCAAAGAGAGCTGAGGAGATAGCTCAGTAGAATAAGTGCAGGGTCCTGAGTTCAATCCCTAGTACAAAAAAAAAAAAAAAAAAAATCTTCAATCTTCGAAGAGAAGTGTAATGTAAGAACCATCTGTTGAGATGGAATTTGCATATTAATACACTGTCGATACTTTCAGGCATAATTTATTGGGTTTTTGATGCGATGCTGTGTGAACTATACTACTTAATTTTCCAGTAATCCTTATGAACTCATTTGCCTCTGTACCAACAAGTGTCATTGGTACATAATGTCTCCACCAGTATTAGAAAAATACTGTGAAAAGTTGATCATTTGTCTACAATGATGAGGTTAAGTTTGACCTCATGGCCAGATAACTGATTGTGTAGAGTTTGTTCTACCTGACTGAAGAACACACTTGAAGAAACACAGGTTTTAGGCAAGACCTAGGCAAATTATATAGTGGTAGTGTCCTTATTCTGAACCCTGGTGAGTTCCTAGATTTGAATCTCATATGGGATGAAGCATGGACGGGGTAAATTGTCTCACACCAGGAGAGAAAAATAGTGCTGATGTTATCCACAAAACTTTTTCCAGCAAATGGAAGTTGCTTTCTATGCTGTACCAAGGTCTGCAGCTCTAGAGACAGAACTATCCCTAATAACTGCACTGAATTCTTTTTTTTTTTTATTTATAATTTATTTATTTATTTTTTATTTTATTTTATTTTTTATTTCTTATATACATATTTTATATACACATGCATAGAACTTATAACTGCACTGAATTCTGACAGCACCTCAAGTTAAAGTTTCGATAAACAGGTGTGTGTCCCCCCACCACCCCAGGATATTCTTAGTGTGAGATTTAAAAAGTTGTGATATGCTAGCTCAGTTTGAAAGTATGGAAAAGTTACAAGCTTCAAAGACAGAAATTTAGGAAAAGAATGTCTTCTATGACATCTAAATGTACCTAATTCTTTTATGAGGCAAAATTGGATTTTTTTTTTCCTACTTGTTTTGTCTTTAAAAATGGCATAGACAACAGAATGTAAATATACTGGGAAGGGTATACTCAGGGATCGGAATGATTGCAGTGTATATGTTTGCATTACAGGAGATTGAACCTGGGACTTTCACTCTGAGTGACATCCAACCTTTTACATGTTTGGTTTTATTATGAATTTTCACACTAGGTCTTTGCTGTGGAACTCATAATAATCTGTTTGGCTTTTTTGTTCTTTGTTTTCTCTATATCAGTTCCTATCACTTTAAGATATTTGTCAAGATATTATTGTAATGTACTGGGTTAATTTTTCAAAATGCTCTCGATACTTTAAAAAATTCTCCTCTTGTAATTTATAATCTACATGAATATTGAGCAGTGAAATTATCTGTGAAGTAATTTTGAGTTTTTATGTTGCAAGTTTGTTCTCTATCTAAAATTTATGTTGCTCTTTTCCAATA
>PVKN010033590.1:0-12021 GCA_004027915.1 Capromys pilorides
ACAAAAGTGAGCTCAAGGCCAGCCTGAACTACATAGTGAGACTCTGTCTCAAAAAGACAGACAGACAGACAGACAGACAGACAGACAGACAGGAGAGAGGGAAGGAGGGAGGGAGGGGAAGGGTCTTCAATACAAAGACATTTTGCAAGTACTCAGGTGTAAAAATCCTTCCACAGAAACAAAGTGAGTTCTGAGCACAGGTAGAAAATACTTATTAACCACCAAGACTTAATTTGCTTATTAACTATACCTGACAATCTGGCCAAGACATATTTTGGGTATAATTCTTGACCACCTTCATTATGAGAACCTAAGAAATTAATCTTATCACATCTTTATAAACATATTAGATACTGAAAAAGATGTTGTTATGGTCTAGATATGAAGTATCCCCCAAAAGCTTTGTGTCTGGAAGGTGCCTGAATCATGGGGGTGCAACACAGTTAAGTTCTCAGCTGACTTTGCTGGTGGGGCCTAGTGGAGGCAGGTGTGGCGTGGAAGGGTGTTCTTGTCCCTTGCTCCTCACTTCTCTCCGCCTTCTGGCTGCCCCAGGTTGAACACCATTGCTGCTGCCTTGCAGCCAGCTGAGCATGGACAGAAGTCATGAACCAAAACAAATCTCTCCTTTAAACTGAGGTGTCTGATACTTGGAAACAAGAAAGCAACTAAAACAGACACAAATGAACAAACATGATACTGACACAGATACATACAGAAATACATAGTATCACTAAAGAGCAAATTTAAAATCGAGTTCTAGTGCATTAAACTTGTAGCTCAGGCCCCAATTGGCAAGAGCCCTCTGTGACTCTATGAAACAAAAATGAACATAAGAGTCACTTACTCCGGATGTCCTCAAGGCAATTTTTCATGTAAAGATACACTAATAAAGACACTAATCGCCTTATTATCTATTGGTTATTGATTAAAATTTATACTCTGATACTACAATCAGAACTCACATCTCATTCCTGCTTTATTGAAAGACTAAAGTTGAAGGTAAAATAAAAACATCAAAAAACTGAACAGGTAATATTAAACATTTTTAAAGAAACAAAAATGTTTATAAGAAACTGAATTATCAATTCCCTTGACAACTGCTTCACTTGACTCAAAAGATTTAGTTACTATTAACTATGTGAACCAACTGAAAAAAACTCTTTGGGACAATTTTTTTGAAAAGTTAATTTAACAAACAATTTCTTGAACCTGCATAATAACCATAAAGAGATTAGCTTGTAACTATATCATTAGACAGCTGGAACACAGGCTTACCAGAACTGAGAATGCTGTCAGTGTCAGCATTTGCAGGCGGGTTACTCTTCTGCTGCTCTTCAGTGTGGACACCGTGAACTGCCACAAATAATATATTATTTAATCTCTAGCAGAAGCCAGAATTGCACTGTAACATTGCTTGTACAACAATAAACATAGAGTTCTGCCTTACCACAAAACACCAATTTCCAACAGGAAAGATACTAAGTGGCACATAAATATGAAATTAGGAATTTATATGCCTAATAAGATTAACTGTTACTTATTTTTTTCTTGTATAGCATCTTTGTGCAGTTCTTCATTGCTGTTAATGTTATGTGGGCAGTATTAGGAATTAAATTCAGGGCGTTCATGCTATGCTATATCCCCCATACTTTTGTACACATTTTTTAAAAAAATTTTGAGACAAGGTCTTGCTAAGTCACAAGTTGACAGGCTAAGCTCCAAGTGGTGATCCTCTGTCTCACTGCCACAACCTCCTTTGGCAGAGATTACAGATGCTGCCACTGTGCCCAGTTAAGTAAAACTACCGTATTCATGAGTTGTTAAATGTGAACTTAATGTATTTCAAAAACCTAAGGCTCTTTATGCAACCTATGTAATTTTAACACAACAACACATATAGTATCACTTTCAGATAAGCCCATGATTTAAGAGTTTTCCCTCAATTGTCATGTTAATTTCAAATCAAGGACAGTAACATGTATTAACACTATAAAAACCAAATTGAAATTATCTTCAAAAGGACTGCAGAAAAGCCCAATACAATAAAATTTTCATTATCTCAACATTACCTCATAATTACCAACAGCTCTAGTTGGTAATTATAAGAACTAATAAAGAAAGAAACTGTATTTCTTTTTCAATGATGATCACTAGATCTGTCAACAAGTATGTGCTTACGATTAAATCTGTATTGCTTACACTACCCAACTATCAAATACAGTATAAGACTTTTTCCCATTAATTTGTGCTTAAGATTATCTTTCTAAAAAGCTTGTAGATCTAATCAGCTTTCAAACTGTCAAAATCCTGCCCAAACTTTATTTAAAATACTCAAGTTTTAGTAGATATTTGCATATTCATCATACATACATATTTTCCTCAAAAAACAGACTATATTCATCAACACAAGCATCTTACCATCTGGAACAATTCCAGGCGTAGACTCCTGATCACTGACATCTTTATGAACTTCTTGCTCCAAAAATACTATTTGTTCTTCAGGTCCTTCAACTTCCATTTCATTATTATAATCTTAAGAAAAAAATTATTAATTCCTTAGCTCAGAATGAGTTTTTTTTGTTTGTTTTTATTAGCTAAGTCAACAACTATGGTCTGGTGAGAGTAAATTATCAGAAATGACACAAGCCCTTCAGATTTTTCTTTCTTGAACCAAAACAATACATTGAAAAGTAAATGGTTATGTGTCAACTAAAACTGTATCTGATAGGATCATAGACAAACAAAGGCCTGGGCTTGATATCCACCATCTCCAAAAACAACACCAAACAAATTTACTTACCATCTGGAATAATTTCAGATATAAACTCATCATGTTGGATACTTTTATTAACTTTTGTTCCAGGTTCATACTTCAGTGTGTGTAATATAGTTACATTAAATATATATCTATACCAAATACAGGTTTTTGCTTTCTAATATCTATCTACCCATCCACCCACCCACCCACCCACCTGCAATACTGTTGGAGCCTGAACCCAGGGCCTCACACATGCTACGCAAGTGCTCTATCACTGAGCTACATCACCCACCCTCTTTCCACATTAAGATAGCGTCTTAAAAAATAAAAAATAATAAAATAATAAAAAAAAGACAAAGTCTCATTAAGCTGCCCAGGCTGGCCTCAAACATGCAATAATCCTGCTCAACTATCCATGTAGCTAGCACGCTGGTGTGTACCACCATTTTCATACTTTAAAGGATATGCATTCCATGATTATATGCCAATGGTATTGTGGAATGAAATGTCAATAATAGAGACGCATCTACCTAAATCTTCTACAGGTGATAAAATAGAACTTCTATAAACTAGGTCTATGTTCCTTACCCTCCAAGAATCTTGCAACAATGTTGACAATAATAGGATATAATCAAAAGTATTTTCTACGGCTGGCCAAATAGCTCAGCAGATTAAGGGACCAGGGATTCAACCCCAGGCCTGCCATGCAGGCCCCACCCTGAGGCACGCTGAGATGGCAAGTGAGACTAGACATGGTGGTATATGCCTGTAATCCCAGCTCTTGGGAGACTGTAAACAGGCAGAGCACGGTAAGTCCAACAATGAGGACCAGCCCTGTAGACCCTTCCCTTAAAAAATACACAAAAAAAAAAAAAAAAAAAAAAAGGTGGGGGGGATAGTTCCGTGGCACAAGTGCCTGCCTGGCAAGTGCAAGTTCATGAGTTCAAACCCTGGTCCTGCCAAAGAAAAAAAAAAAAAAAAAGCTTAAAAAAAAAAAACAAGCGTTTTCTGTCTGAGTAAAATTTTGGGTTGAGAGGTAATAATAAATATTTAAGTGGGGTGCTAGAAAATAAGCCTTGTTTAGAATAAGAAAACTCAGATTATGAAGAACAAACAAGATGACAGCCCCTAAGCTGAGGAACTGCCAGCCCAAGGAACACAGAGAAGAAAAGCATACCAGACCAGGAAGACAGACATTAGGAAAACTGTCAGAAAGAAGCTAGTTTTGATGTTAACCATCAGACTCAAAAATGATCAAGATAGTGAATACACTTAATGGTGTAGAAACTGCGAACAAGATGGGATCAGATAGACAGGATTTTGTTATAATTATCGTAACAGGATGGTAACTGGCTGGCACATGTTTCCATTAAAAAAACAGGAGCAAAAATTCTCAACTTACCTGCAGTGAGTTCAGCCATCTCCACTTCATCACCTGGCTGTAACGGCTCCATCTCAGCTCCTAAGTGTTTACAGTACATGCAAATATACTCTTCCTTGAGCTGAGAATCCAGTTCATGATCTGTTGGTTTGTCACATTCTAAGTGAACCCATCTGCAGTAATAAGTATATTTAAATAAAATTTTCTAATTTAAAGTCAAGTTACTGTCTATGGAAAGGGTAGACAACTGCTAGAAAACTAGAGAATAAAAGGCTGGCAACTGGCAAAAGTTTTCAAAAGGAATCTGGCATCTGTTCATGTTTTTAGAGGGGAGACACATTTCTACTCTCATATTTTTAAACAGTCTCCCCTTTAACTTTTCCGTTTCATACTCAGTTCTAGTCAGATGTGATGCAAGTTTCAAGGTGTGGCAGCACAAATGACCACACGGATCAAGGGAAATTAAACAGAATAACTCTATCTTCTTACCTCTTGCACATATTACAATGGAGCATGTCTTTCTGCAATTCTGGATGCCAGCTCTTTCCACAGAAAGGACATAAGTTATCCTGCTGTTGGTAACAAGTGTCACATATGAGGCAATTGTGGTGCCACTGAGAACTAGATCGTGTGCCACACTCTACACATATTCTGCAATTCTAAATATCAGGAAAAATAAAAACAAGAAACAATGTATCTATAATTGCAGTTCTGATTTAATCTCTTATAAAAAATCAATGCAACAATTGTGCTATACATAAAGGTTTAACTTTCATGACACCATCTGAAGGAATGTGCTTTTGGAAAAGCAATTTGTTTTGAATGATGTTGTACCACATAAAATTTGCACTAAGATCTCCAGGAAAATTTAAATGGGGGTGGGGGGAATCGCATGTATGGGGTGGGGAATCTAGGAAAATATGAATGTGACAGAAGGAAGCGAAAACCCACCACACCCCAAACTTCAGAATAAACCATATACCAAAATCAGGAAAGAAATTTTATGGAGTATAACTGCTCAACCCACTCTTGCAGCAATTGAAGGGCTACTGCTGCAGCAGCATTCCATCTGCTTCTTGACAGTTTAAGAACAGAAACAAGAACTCTTGCTAACAACAGTGTGACCCACTCAGTGCAACTGGCATAACACACACAGTTTTTATCCTCCTAATTTTTAAAGTTTAAAATAATTTTCAAATAAAAAAACTAATTTAGTGCATATTATATCAAACACTAGCATTCCTGATAAAGGAAATCAGCTGGCTGGACAATTACGGTACTCCGGAAAGATGCAGCAGTAATGGCAAACATTTTAGAGATTACAATCATGTGAAGAGCCGGCATGAGCACGCGTGCCAGAGGTTCGCCCCCACTAACCTACAGCGTGGCACATACTCTGCCACATTCAAGTGCATTTTACCTAGACTGGCACCTGACAGGGCACAGCTACTTCCCCCAGCAGCTCCAGTCCCTGTCCTGGAATGCCACACAGTGCAAGCCGTAGAGTGCTGAATCCATGAATACCACAGACTCCAGAGAACTGAAGGTTAGAGGAAGAAGCCATCCACAGGAAAGACTTGCCTTTGTGAACTTCTGAGAGTTACGTGGGTATTCACTAATGTCAGCCATTATGCTGGCCACTTCATATACCTCACTGTACAAACTTCAACACCTTTGGTATTTCAGAACTTAACATTCTACATAATGACTTAGGAAAATCTAATAACTTGTTGAATTGTATATCTTTAGTAAACGAAAAAAGCCAGAATTTCACTCAACAACCTAAGCACTTAAGCACAGCATTATGTATTAATTCAAAGAGAATTTAGAAAGTATCCAATAAGGTTCCTAGTGATACTGTGTACAATTCTATTATTCTGAAAGAAGAGCAGACTGTCAGAGAGCAGTGAGCCAGAGTAACCAAAGGAAGTCAGGGAACAAGCTGAAAAAGACATGAAGAACTCTACAGAAGGGCCGGCCAGATAGCTCAGCACACTGAAACGCCTATTTTAGGCAGAGCACAGTGGCCAGGATTCAATCCCTGGCCAGCCATGCCAGCCCAGCCTCAACTCCAGGCACACTGAGACGGCAATTGAGTCTGGGCGTGGTGGCGCACCCCGTAATCCGAGGGCTTGGGAGGCTGAAAACAGGAGGATCACTACAAGTCCAATCTACATAGTGAGATGCTGTAGGCCCTATATTAAATACATGAACAAAAAAAAAGAGCAAGTTTCCCAAGAGAATGGAAAGCATTAGATTATTAAAAGTAAGAAACAAAATCTGATGAGCTGTTACTATAATCTTGTTAAAGAGAATGTAAAGAACGTTAGTATTTTGGTAAAGAAGCAGACAAGTATTCTATTTAAAACAAAATGTCAGCAAGAAAAACACTCTTCCAGTCCTTAAAGAGGTCTGAGAGTGACCAACATAACCAGGACAAAAATTAACTATCATAGGACCACATTAATAGCTAGATTCTGGAAGCAAATCCAAAAATTAAGATAAAGATCTCAAAGTTTTCAGGCAGATAAAAACATAGTGAAGTAAATATCTTTTAACTGAGCAATATTTTTCTTCTATAATACCATAAACTGAATAGCTCTGGATAAAATGATTCTAGAGTATAAGTTCGACAGCAGTTTAAAGACGACAATCTTTCAGAAATGATAGGTTTCAGAAAGTTAGAAAAAAAAAATTAAGTCAGCATAACCACTGCTCCAAAAAATTAAAAGTAAAGTTGGGATTAGCAGAGGAAATATATTTTTTGCAAAAGACAAAACAAACAGGTTGATGGTCTATATTCATTTAACTGAGTCAAAAAAGAAGCAAAAGGGAAAGTATTTGCAATGGGTAGGGGAGAAAACAGATTTTGTATTTTCAACAATTATAAACGCTAAAAAGAATTTATAATAACTAACATTCATAAAGATCTAAACTACAAATCAATGCAGGATGCTTAAAGAACATAAAACTTGAGGGAACAAGTTTGCCTTAAAATAGCCAAGCACTTCAATTACAATGAATAATCTAAACAGCTCTATTAAATCTTCAAAAGGAGCCAAAGTAAAAAAGATGTTAAAAGATTATGTGGTCATACTGCCAGGTCAAGCAAAGACAGAAAGGACAAGCTACAGAGGTAAAAGGGTGACCTCTAGACTGAGAAAAAGCACAAGCTGAGTGTAGTGGTACATGTCTGTAATTCCAATGCTCTGGGAGACAAGAGACAACAGGATCTCAATTTCACATTCAGCCTAAGAAATTTAGCAAGGCCCTGCTCAAGACAGTTTTTAAAAAGCTGAGACACAGATTAGTGGAAGAAAGTATTGGGTTCAGCCCCAAGTACCACTGAGAAATAAAAGAAAAGCATGATATATTAGCATTGAATTTACCTTACCTAAGTAGCAGCCACAAAAAATAAAAAATAAAAAATAAATGTGTGGGGTGCATAAGGAAAGACTGATAATTACAGTAGTTTTATCAATTTTTAATTCAATTTAACGCATCAAAAATTGTTAAAGCTGGGTGTGGTGGTGCACAGTATAATCCCAGGACTTAAAGAAGGCTAAGGTAAGAGGATCACTCTAAGTTTGGAGACAGCCTGAACAGCATAGCAAAACTTTGTCTCACAATCAAAACAAAAAACAAGCAAAAAAGCTGAAAACATTTTCATCCAGCATTGAAATTACAAATGCCAATATTTCACTTTTTTTTTTTGTGTGTGTGTGTGTGTGTGTGTGTGTGTGTGTGTGTGGGACTGGGGTTCCAACTCACGACCTTGCACTTTCCAGGCAGGCTCTGGTGCAATATTTCACTTTTAAACAACCAATGTTCCAAGTACCAAAACAACTACTTTCAAAAATCTACATAAGGTAAATTTTCTAAATACAATGAAAAGAGGCAGGGAGATAGCTCCATGGCACAAGTGCCTGCCTGGCAAGTGCAAGGTCCCGAGTTCTAACTTCAGTCCCATAAATAAATAAATAAATACATACATACATACATACAATTAAAGCTAAAATTCACAAATTTCAGTATGTTCATGCAAAAAAAAGAAAAAGAAAGAAAGAAAGAAAAAAGAAAAAAAGAAAGATACAGCCATTAGGTCAGGGTTACATATATGTAAAGTTACAAATACAAAAAGACAGAAAAGTTACAAACATAGCAAATTTGAATGCAACCAAAGGTAAATTTGTAGTCTTAAAAATGTGTAGGAAAAAAAAAAAGGAATTACATTTTCAACTTCGTATTTCAGAAACTAGAGGCAAGCAGAGACCACATTCAGTGAATATGGAAGTACAAGAATTCCAATCTGCCCGACAGCACGCACTGCTCCTCAGCTCCTCTTCAAGAGAACACAGAGGCACCCCTCGCTGGGCCAGGGAGCAAGTGAAGGAGCCTAGCCAGCCTTCTTCACTCAGCCCGCAGGCTAGGCCTCCCCGCAACACAGGTGAGCACAGCTAGCCCAGGGTTCTGGGTTCGCCCAGGTGCAAAGGCCCCTCAGCCATAAAATCCCAGCATCTGCCTCCCTGCAGGAACCGGTTGGGCTCGCTTTAGGCTGCTTCCAGCACCAGGTGCCTGCCCTTCTCCTAGCTAAAGGGGAGCAGGTGCGGACTCTTTTTGCTCTCTCTCCCCTACTCACCCTGAGGACTGGCAGCCAAAGCACGCTCCTGGGGAGAAAGGGGGTGGGGAGGGGCGCTCTAGGGAGGGGAGGGCTCCAGCAGCCTCACAAGGTAGCAGCAGAGAAGCCTAACATAAGGAGCAGGACACCAAGGGCATGATAAGGGCACCAGTCAACACATGGGAGGGTGAGTCCTGGGGCAGACACACACTGAACACCAGGAACGCTTCTGTACCACAGGGCAGGAATGTGAGGCTGCAGGGAGAGCAGATTTTGGAAAACTGTTTCCATAGCCTTAAAATTTCATAATTTCATAGCAATACTAATCTCAAACTACAAAATTTAAGTGAGCACCAAAGAGTGCTGCGATGCAGGATTTGATATCTACATTTAGTATTTGTATTTATGTTAGTCCCAAGTTGCCAAGTGCTATCAGAGATGGAAGATTGCTACAGGGTAAAAGGGGGGGTGGGGTGGGGGAGTACCCGCCTGCACGTGTACAGACGGCACAGGTATATGATGCAACCAGTGTCACAATCCACAATGCACACAGGTAAATCCAGAGAGCGAGCAGAGCATTTCTGCTTTCTACATATCTACCTACAAGTTAATCTGAAGGCAGCATACTAGTAAGCTGCAGTGAGAAACTTTAGAAATAACTGGACTGGCAACACACTTATTACAGATTTCATTTGTACCACAATGGAGAGAGCTTATCAACACAGGCCTCAAAGAGCTGGGTGACATTTTATTAATTAATGTAATGTTCGAAGGCCACCTATTGACAGCATCAGCCTGGTTAACCTGAACTAATAAAAGGCATGGTGTTATCAATACTATTTTTATGCAAAAGACACTCTCTGTGCCTTGGTGGTCAAGCACCTATCTGACATGGCTGAGACCCTGAGCTCAACCTCCAGCACCTCTAAGGAACAAGGTCCTCTACGTCAGTACTACTGAAGAAAAAGCTCAAGCACTGAACTACGCCTGAGAAAGCATCTTAGTATTAAATCTAATCCCAGAGATTTAGGTTCAAAGCTAAATTATTTGTCAGATTAAATTAATATATTTTAATTTGTTATGTTTATTTTATAAATTCTATTTGGTACTGTTTTAAACTAAAATTACCGAAGTCAACATTGTGGGGAAAAAAAAAAAAGACTATGGAGTCCTGACTTTGTTGCAGCCTATATCCTGTTATGGTTTGTGCACAGGTGTCCCCCCAAAGCCTCATGCAGTCATGGGGTGGCTTCCGAAATTTGTGATTGATTATTGTGGAAATGGATGCTGCACTTTCCCTGGGGCAGGTGATTTGCATTTGACGTAAGGGAGAAAGAGAAGTTGGCTGCTTGAGCTGCTGCTACCTCTCTCCCTGCACTCTTGCTCTTAGCCGCCACCATGAAAGGTTGTTTTCTGCCATGTGCCTTTCTGTCTTGGAGCCAGCTGAATAGGGAATGAAACCTCCAGTAACTGTGAGCTACATAAACCTTTCCTTCCCTCATTTTGAGTGTCGGGTATTTGTCCCAGCAAGGAGAAAAGAGTAACAAACTAACTGAAATGAAAACTGCATAAAAAAGTACTGTACTTTACAATTTATGAGAAGAAAGTCCTTGTTACTCAAATAAGTATACATACCATGATGCTACAAAGAAACAGCACAGTCTTTTAGAATAAGGCATTTATATTTTAAGACAAGATATCCAAAAATTTTATTTCCATTCTAGATATACAAATACTGTTAAGTAAATCTGGATAGCCTTTTTACTCATTAAGCCTATATCAGTCCTCAATCTATAATTTGCCAATTGGCATAAAAGGATTTCAAAGGAGGCTCATTCTTTCAAGGTTCATTTCACCTTCTAGCGAACACTCAAGGAAAGGTAATAACAAATACTGTTTATAAACATCTGCACAGAAGAAAAAATATAACTGAGAACTAAAGATCAGTTGGTTTGAATTATTCTTTCCTTCCATTGTTATCTAAAAATTTAAATTCTTTGCACTTGTGTGTACATATATTCTAAAATCTTGTCATTTATTGTAGCTATACAAACTCTGCTAAAGACACAGTTATCAGCCAACCACAGGAATTAGCCAAACTAATGAGAGAACCTCAGCAAACTTCTGAGCAGCATAGAACGTCTCAGAGTGGTAAGGATGCACATACAAAAGCAGCTGGAAATGGAAAAAAATGAGCAAAAGAATAACCAAGTAAAAATAATAGTAACTGCAAACAGATCTCAGTAAGTTTCCCAGGCAGGCATGGTGGCACTTGTAGTCCCAGTACTTGGAAGACTGAGACTGGAGACTCACCATGAGTACAAGGCCAGCATAAGCTACACAGCAAGTTCAAGGCTAGCCAGAACTACACAGCAAGGACCAAAGTCCTACCAATTATAAAGCATGATATATATTAAGTAACAGAAAAGTGAAAGGGGGCAGCGAGATGGCTAAGCGGTCTGAAGCGCTGGCCTAGGAAAGTTTAAGGCAAGGGCAGGGACCTCGGCTCAATCCCGGGTACCACGTGCTGTGCCAGTCCCATCCCCAGGGCAGGCTGAGCTGGCCATAATACAAATAAAGAAATGAGGTTTAAAAAAAACTTAAACTACATTAAATTTTTAAAAAAAGAAAAGAGGTTGAAAAAAAGAGAGAGAGATCCTACCCAAATCTCAAACACAAAGATTTTTGACAGAATCTACCGAAGAAACAACTGAGTCAATAATCTTTTACTTAAAACTACCACAGGGGAAGAGGAACCCAAAAGTTATACATATGATTTCAAATATTTAATCATGTTTACACACACACAAATACTACAGCTATGAAATAACTGTAAAGAACCTAAGAGCTTTTTCATCAGTGACAAGTGTCTTATGTGTAAAGGCTCTGTGGTTCAATCTCAAGTGATAAATAAACATTTTCACACCTCTATTATAGTTTTCAAAATATATCTTTCGGTGTCCGGATATTTTAGATTTTAGGGAAGAATGATGAATAACCCAAAATCAATTTTATTCCTGAAGCACCATATAAGAATTTTATACCGTAAGATGGCATTTATATACAAAATGCTAGAACATGAACAGTAATTTTTTGTGAGAAAAAAGATTCCTGAGGAAAACCAAAGACAGGTATCAATTGCCAGGAAGGTCAGATCACCAAATAGCACCAGAAAATGTTGGGAATGGCAACAATATTCATTATCTTGAAAAGGATGATAGTTTCATGTGTCAAATTTAAGCTTTAAATATGAACAATTGTATA
>PVKN010033591.1:0-12012 GCA_004027915.1 Capromys pilorides
TTGAGCTATCTGGCTGGCCTCACGTTTTCTTTATAACCAGCAATTATACTTTTTTTTTGTTTTTTTGCCTGGGACTGAACCCAGGGCTTGCATGCTGAGCTGCATCCTTTGTTTCATTTTATTTTTGTTTTTATTTTGAAATAGGGTCTTCCCAAATCTCCAGGTTGACTAGGCGTGGACTTAGGGTCTTCCTGCCTCAGCCTACCAGAGTTCACCCCAACCCCCTACACTACCCTGTCAGGATCACTGCAGCCCCATAGCGACTGTGGGACCGGGGTACTGACAGTCCTCCAGAACTTAATTCTTCAGGGTTGGGTTGGCTCTTCCGGTTCTTTTGTCCTTCACACAGACTGTCGATCAATTTGTAGATTCTCCTCACAATACCTTGCTGGACTTACATATGCTGTTGTGTTGCAACTCTAGATCAAGGTGGGAAGACAGCCACCTGGCCATTCTAGAGCCTTCTAGAGTCTTCCTGTCCCATTGCACAGCTCCTCTTCTAGCTCTTAGGCCTTCTTCCTCAAGACTGTCTTCAGAATTGCACAGCTTTGCTGTGTAAGTCTTAAACATATTTTGTGAGATTTATACCTAAGCATTTCATTTTGGATACGCTGCAGTAATTGGTACTGCGTTTTCATTTCACATTCTCCATCTCCATTGCTGATGGATAGAACAGCAGTGACTTCCATGTATTGATCTTGAATCCTGCACCTTGCTGTGTCACTTATAATGTCACTGTCACAAAAGACAAAGGAAAGCAAAACAGTGTTACCAGGACAGCCAGGGACCCTGGACAGCATAAAGTGGGATAGTGACAAATCTCTCAGCTGTGATGCGTTCACTCTGGTTACGTAGGCGACTGTGTCTGTTCCTGGAAGAGGACCTCCAGAGCTTAGGGTTAGTCTGCAGCTGGTTCTCAAGCAGTTAAGGAAAAGTGTGTGTGTGTGTGTGCGCGCGCGCGCGCGCGTGCGCCAGAGGAAAGAAGCAAGAGTGTGACCGGTGTTAGCCCCTCCTTTAGTTGTCTGCGTAAAGAGCCTATGGCGCTCACTACCTTCCTAATGTCTTCTTGGTTACAAATGATCTAAAAAGCCTAAGTGTCTCTCCCTCGCAGCTTTTAGGAAGGTCTGAAAGTCTCTGCTCCCCACTGAGGTTTTAGCTGAACAGCTACAATTCACTTTCCTCTTTGTCTGTGGCTTCAGGTGAGGTCCTTGACCCTGTTCGTCACCCACTACCCACCTGTGTGCGAGCTGGAGAGGAGCTACCTGGGCCAGGTGGGGAACTACCACATGGGCTTCCTGGTGAGCGAGGATGAAAGCGAGGCGGACCCAGGTAGGCCGTCCCCCGGGGCTCTGTCCGTGCATGAGGCCACGGGCTGGGGGCGCTGGGCTCCCTTGGCGTGCAGGCTGTGCTGCCAGCCCTGGGTCACAGCTCATGCTGGTCCTCCACCCCTTCTGGAGGGGTGTGCTGCTCTCATCACTGTCCCCAAGTCCTCGCTGGCTCCTTCCATCTGTCATGGAGCCCAGCCAACACCCTGTCTTTCTAAGAAGCCTGTGCCTGCTGCTTCCTTCAGTGACTAATCCCAGGAAACCCCGACAGTCAGCATGCGGTGGTCTGATGGCTTCCTGCACCACGTCCTATGAGATGCGGGCTTTGGCTTCAACTTGGAGGCTGCTGGCTGCTGTGACAGCTACGTGCTGGGGCCAGGCTGAGCTGGGGGCCCAGCCCTTTGCTCCCAGGGCTCTGACCCTGCTGGAGGAGCTGCAGTGCCGCAACCTTGCCCGTCGCTGCTGCGTGTGGACATGAGCAGCCGTGGGAAGCGGCCCCTGGGCCTTGTCCACGCTTGCTCAGGAGTGGGGAGCTCTGCAGTGGCTGAGTGCCCCCGAAGCACCTCCTCCAGGGCGCCAGTGCCACCTGTGGTTCCGGAAAGGTGGTGAAGACAGACTGAAGGGGCCATCTGGCAGCAGCTGGCCCTGTTCAGCAAAGCGAGGGCAGCGTGGGCTGTTCCTGCCTCCCAGTCCACACAGCCCCAAGACACAGCTCAGCTTCCTGGATGGCGTGCCACTGTGGGATCCACCCAGGAGCAGTGGCTGCTGCAAATTGCAGCCCCGGCAGGACAGCAGAGCGGGCTTGGTGCATGTGGGGAAGGCCGTCCTCTCCCTCCTTGGCCCAAGCCTGACATGTGACCCCAGCTTCCCATTGCACTGGCAGGGACGAAGCCATCGGCATCCTCCCGGCGCCCACTTCCTTCCCCATGCTGCCCCTTATGTTGACGTGGCAGGGGCGCCAAGTGCTGCCAAGCCCAACAAGGACGTGTGCACGTTCCTGCCCTTTCCCCTTCCCTGCCATCTCCTTGGAATAAGAAGCCCTGGCATTTGTACTGTGCCATGCTCTTCTGCAGAGCTGCCCTCCTCAGCCCTCTAGGGCACTGTAACCCTCCAGACCCCTCCCCACAGCTGAGCCTTTTTCCCTGCATCCCTGAAGTCTGGGCTGCAGGGCCTCAGCGCCATCCTCGGTGTCTCCGTCTCTGCCGTCTGGGCTCACCATGACTGTGACACTGCTGCCCAGAGGCTCCCTTCCCCCCACTGCAGCTGGGCGACACCAGCACTGATACCTGCTGGGGTTCCTGGTGCCCTAAATACAGAGCTAAGTAGACACCAAGGGGGCAGCAGGATCCATGATTTATATAAAAAACAAGGGATGAGATCTATGCCCTTAGCTGGCCTGGCCTGAGGATGGGTGGGCTTGAGGGTCTGAGCCTGACTAGGCCTGCTCACACCTGGCAGTGGAGCCTCCAACTTTTGTGGCTTAGGAGGGCTCAGGCATCCAGAGCTCCCAGTGCCACAGCCACACACCGTAGGCAGGGATCAGGGTGCAGGAGCCTGGGCCCAGCACTGTACACCATGGACGTGGACACGGGTCAAGGGCGCTTTTTGGCCCCAGCAAGTTCCCTCACCTCAGGGTGTGGCGTGAGGCCTTTGTATTGTCAGGATTCATCCTTGTTGTTTGCTGTGATTGTCATATGCACTGAGTCTCCTCGCCCCCAATACAGCAGCTGAAACATCTGTCACTTAGGACTTCTGTGGGCCTGGAGCCGCGGCCTACTCATCTGAGCCCTCTGTTGTCTCCCAGGGGCACTATGGGGAAGTAGTAGTGGCATTGCCAGGCTGCATGGGTCCTTTAGGGGACAGGGTCCATGCTGGGCCCATCCATGTAATGCCTCCTTTCTCAGCCCACGGCCCTCTCTGGCCTTTGACGAGGAACTTAGTGCCCTCAGGGCCTCTTCCAAGAGTGGCTTGTGGCATGTGGCTGACTTTCCTCTGACAGCTGTAGTCTTGCCCAGGTGATGGCCCATCACCATGTCACCTTCTATTCACCAGAAGGGAGGCTCCAGGCCCATCCCCTGCCCCAAGGACAGGAGGACTGTCCACCCCATGGCAGCTGTCACTGCAGGTCCCTCAGGAAAGGGGCCTGTTCTCGACTCAAGCAAGACTCAGGCCATGTGGCCTGTCATGCCTGTCACTGGACACAGTGATTAGGCTCAGGAAGGAGAAACTGCAGTCTGTGGCGGGCTGGCTCCAAGGGGAGGACCCTATGGCAGAACGCGTGGGAGCAAAGCCACCCTGTGTGGTGGCCAGAGCAGAGGGCAAGGGGAGCGAGTGGAGGTAGCCCTACAAAGGAGGCCTGGTGACCACTGATGCCCACCGGGCCCCTTGTGTTCCACTGTGACCGCATCAGTAACAGTCTGTGAGCTGGGCACCTACCAGAGCCCCTGCTCTGACTGAGGTGGAACATTCTAGGTGTAAACCTCTCCAGTGTCCAGCTTTCTGACAAGCTGGGATGGGGAAACTAAATAGCGACCTCTTCAGCTTATAGAGCTCTTAGTTAACCAGAATACTTCATCAGCCAGAACTTTTTTTTTTTTTTTTTTTAATTTAAACTGTGGGCAACATGTAAAACTTCCTTGTCTATTTTAACAAGAAAAATACATTTCATTCCAAGAAAAATGGAACCATATATCAGAACCATTTTGCTTGGGATACAAAAGTTCAGTTCAAATTGTGCAATAAATTATTGTTAAAAACTGTCTTAAGGGCTGGCCAAATAGCTCAGTAGATTAAAGCATCTACAAGCAGGCACAAAGACCAGAGGTTCAATCCGCAGGCCTGCCCTGCCGGCCCCACCCCCAGGGTGTGCTGAGTCGGCAGTTGAGACTGGGCGTGGTGGCATGCACCTGTAATCCCAGCTCTTGGGAGGCTGTAAACAGGTGGATCACTGCGAGTCGAATCTAGTAGTGAGACCCTGCATACCCTGTAGACCCTTCCCTAAAATACAAAAACAAAAAACTGTTAAATGAGCTAGAAACCCTGCATGCAAATGCATTTTCAAATCAGTATTTGCCCTTTATCTTGATATGCAAACTTGAGAAAGGACTGGCTGGTGGCACGAACAATTGGCTGCTTTCTCCGAGGATAAATTTTAATAGAGTAAAATTTGAGACACTTGCACGTCTTTAGTTGTTGCATTTCAACTTCGGGATATGGCCTTGATCTCCTTTTCTTTTTTCTTTCTTTTTTTTTTTTTTGTTCTTAGGCAAAAATTCTCAGATGCCGCTTTTAATGTCATATACATCAAATTATAACAAAAGACAACCACAACATGATGTCCACTCTGGTTCATGAACAGCACACACACATATCACAGTAAATCAAGTTTATATTCCACCGTCAAGTGTGGTTCCCCCATAAGCTCACTTTGGGATGGATCATTGAGAATATCTTTAAATCCAATAGACTCATCATTACCTCTCAAAGTATCCAATGAAAGCTTTGAGCTAGAAAGAAATGGAAGATGCTGAACCTGCTGCCCTGTTTTGAGTTCCATTTGTAATTTTAGAGGGGCAAAGAGACCCTGGATGTTTCTCAGTGTGGAAAAATTCATTTTATCTTGGTTGAGCTGGAAATTTTTTTCTGATAATTCAAGAGCATGACTGGGTAACAGTTCATTTTTCACACATGGAAAACCTTTCTGAAGAAGATCATGTCGTTCAAAAGGCCCACTTGCTGAAAGTCCAGTAACTAGAATACTGTCCTTCAGCTGAGATTCAAGTCCTCTGGCATTCATCTTCAGTCCGCTGTGTGAACGGCCGCGGCGTCTGGTTACCATCAGCCGGCGCTGCCGCTCACTTCCGTTTTGATCTCCTTTTCTTTCTGTCTTTCCTAGGCAAAGAGGAAGTCCCTGATTTTGTCACTTTTCTCTATCAAATAACCAGAGGAATCGCAGCGAGGAGTTATGGCCTAAATGTGGCTAGGCTAGCAGATGTTCCCGGAGAAATCCTGAAGAAAGCAGCTCTCAAGTCCAAAGAGCTGGAAGGATTAGTAAACATGAAAAGGTCAGGATGTGTGTGTGTGTGTGTGTGTGTGTGTGTGTGTGTGTCTGTGTGTGTGACACAGGCTGTCAAGGAAGAGGACTCTTCACATTTTGGTACTGATTTTTGCTTTGTTTCTGAGAAGAGTCTCACTGTGTAGCTCAGGTTAGCGCCTGAGCACTGGAATCACAGCCTGTGCCACCACACCGGCTTCCTCCAGCGCTTGGGAAAACAGCTCTGGGGAACTAGGGATCCAGTCTGCCTTCGGTCAGCTGATCTCTGTGGGCTACTCCACATCATGTGAAGTTGCACAGTTGGCTTTTGAGGTCTTTTCTATAGAATGATGTGGGCTCGGCACCGGCCCAGTAGCTGCTGCAGACAGAGCTCTGGGAGCCTGGGCAAGGGCATCCTGTGTTCCTGCCTAGCCTGCCTGCAGGCAGCCACAAATCAGGAGCTCTGGCAGGATGAGGAGGAAATGGGTTCTTGTGTAACCGTGGGTCCCTTGGCCTGTCTCTTGTGAGTTATTGGTGACAGTTTTTATTGTAACCTGGCTTGTGTTGCCGGAAACATTTCCGAAATGCCTCCATCTCTGGTCCTTGAGGTTCAGCCAGGATGTGCTGCTCGCAGGATGTACGCGAGATCCCGTCACCTGGACCAAAGGCAGCACAGCCAGCCTTGGATCCCAATAGAAAGGCACAGAGCAGCAGGAGCACTGTCGCCCTGCCCCACCCCGCCCGCCCTGCTGGTGCAGGCGCATCATGTGCCAAGCAGCTGGCACCCAGGTGTCCCTGTCTGTAACATCGGGAGGAGGAAGGCAGCACTGCTTCACCCCGCTCCACACGTGCAAAGGCTGTGGTCCACCCAACACTCACTTAAGGTTGTCTCTGAGACACCACAGGCAAAAAGCAAAGCGGAGCAATTTCCAGAGGGTGAGGCCATGGCCCTGTGCTGGCATCATGCTGGGGTGCAGGCCCTGCTTCCATTCCCGGGACCCCCTGAGCTGTTCCGGAGCATCATCCATGCAAGCTCAGAATGGACTTGTGCCCAGCCTCTGCCAAGTCCATCCCGAGACGAGTGAGGTCTTCTTCCTGGAGAGAGCAGACAGCGCGACTCTGTGGGGTGTGCACCTGCGGCTGCTGGCAGCGTGGGGCCGTGCGCACTTGCCGGTTCTCTGTAGCCTGGAAAGCAAGAGCAGTTTCCTTCTGTCCCCCCTGTCGCAGTGACTGTGCAGCCTTTCAGAATCTAGGTGGCTAGCCAGGCAAGAGGGTCCGTGGAAGAGGTTACGTTGGAGCAGAATCTGCTAACTTGCCAGTCAGAGCCTACAGTACTACTACTACTACAGTACTTGCCTAATCACTTCTCTTGGCCGCTTTAAGGAAAGCAAAGGTGTTTGAAAGCAGGGTCTTGCTTGTAGCCCAGCCTGGCCCCAAACTCATGGTGATCCTCCGGTCCCAAGCCTCTAAGTGCTGGGACGACAGCCTGTGCCACCTCACCCATCCCATGATGTGGCTGTCAGAGCTGCCACACGTTGGATGTTCACTGTGCAGAAGCAAACGTGGGCACGGGGCAGAGGAGCCTGCTCGCCTGCACGGGGCACGGACACCATTCCTACTTGGAGTGGGTTGAGTCACCCTACCTCAGGCACCTGCAGGTTGGGTGCCTTTGTCCCCATGTCACTGGGGACAATGAGGGTAGGAAGGCGGCCAGCTCCCTAGTGGAGTAGGAGCTGGGCCTGGTTGGGGCTCCCCTCCCCACTGTGGACCCTTACTCCTCGCCGGGCTGCTGCTCTGATGGAGACTTGTGAGGTGTTTCCTCGTTCTGATGTAGGGGAGGCACTGTCCCCTCTGCAGCAGCCGTGGCGTGGCCCACGACCTCCTTCCCAGTGCTGCAGAGGCATTTGAAGGCCAGGACCCTGAAGCCCAGCCGAGGAGCCTGGCGCTCTCGCGACCCTTGCACAGCGCCCCTTGGAGCACACTGTTCCTAGCGGTGTCATTTCTAATACAAGCAATGTCTTTTCTCCAGGAAAAGGCTGAAGTCTTTTATGAACTTGTGGACAACACAGAGCGCACAGGACCTGCGAGAGTGGATGGACGAGTGGGGAATGGAAGAGATGCAGACGCCCCCGCCCGACTGATGCCCAGACTGCGCTGGGGAGAAGCACCTGCACGTGGGAGCCCCACGCAGGCCTGCTGGGTCCCTGGGGAAGTGAAGGAAACAATACTCAGGTTCCTTCCTGGCCGCCTTTTCACAGATCCAGGCTCCCACAGTGGCGGGAGTTCCCATGGACAGTGGATCTCACTCGTGGAAGCCTTTTCTGCAGAGTCCTAAGTGGTGGCCGCCGTACACGCACCCTTGACAGTGATGCAGAATTGGATTTCTGCCCCACGTGCACAAAGCAAATGCTGAAAGGCACTAATATATTCATCATGTGTGTAAGAATTTTTGATGAAAATAGAATTATGAAGTTTTTAGAAGCCAGAGCTGTTCCATCCCTGGCACCACGTGCTGCACCAGCCCCACCCCCAGGGCAGGCTGAGCCAGCCATAAAAAAAAAAACCTGAGCCCAGTGCCCAGGAGGAGGAAGGTCCTATGAAATGTAAACAGTGAACACAGTGTCATAGTTTTAAACAGCTTCAATTCTGCCGAATGGAATGACTTTGACATTCTTTACAGCAATAAATACTTAATGCACGCTTGCTCCAGTGTCCTGCAGAGTTGGTGCGAGGCTTCCGCAGCCCCAGGTTGCCAGCCTCTCAGCAGCTGCCGTTCCCTTGTCTCTGGCGTGAAGAGTCTCCCGCTGTCCTGCTTGGCTCGATTCTACCCCACACGTGGTGCGTGGCCTCCGGCCCCTTTTCCATCGTTCTGTGCAGGAGATGCATGGAGGCCTCAGTATGTAAGCCTGCATAGTGTCCCGTGGGGATGCCGGGTCCCCTGCTTCCCTATCTTGGCCCAGGGAGAGATGGACTGAGAGCGCCACATGCACAGGAGAGCTGACACAGACAGGCAGGCACCTCAAGGCCCAGTGGATGCTTGGCTGTCTCTGCCTCACCAGGCCCCAGGCCCCAGTCGCCACTGGCCTCCAGCAGGCAGGGTCCAAGAGCTGCGTCCTGCAGCAGCAGTGCTGGGTCAGTAGCCTACGCTGCAGGGCGAGGAGGAGGCAGGGCACCTGAGAACTGGGCTGGTGGACGGGTCATGCCCTGCGCATGACTCACCAAGGCTGCAGAGTCCCCGTGGAGGCTGTGGTTCCGAGGTTGGGTGTGACACAGCAAGAGATGCTGGGCCATCCCCAGGCCCCCACTCATAGAGGTCCTGGTACCCTGGACAGGGTCTCCAGAGACAAGGCAGCAGAGGCCAGAGGGCTGTGTGGTGACAGTGGCTGGAGGCCAGAGGTCCAGTAGCAGCTGGCAGCTCCCAGAGCTCCTCATATCCTGATGCACCTGTTGGCTCCATAACGCCGACCCCAAGGTGGACCAGGCTGGGTGCTCAGCACGGAGCACCTGCTGCACACACACGGGTTCCCTTCACATCAGACTCGGGGGTAACCGGGCCCTGGGGCACCAGGGAAGAAGACAACCACATTTGAAGCCACTTCAAGGGCTAAGGATGTAGCTCAGTGGCATAAGCGCCTGCCCAGCAAGTGCAAGATCCCGAGTTTGGTCCCCAATACCACACAAAAAAAAGCCACTCCACCCACCTCTGCCTTTGTCCTTCCCTTCCTCTCCTTTGTGGCCATCCACAAAATCTACTGTTTCTTAGATGTTCTTAGTGTATCATAACTACCGTGGTACAGGAATATGGAAGAGCCTTTGTGTGTGTGATCAGAAATCAAACTCGGGGCCTTGCGCCTGCCAGGTAGACACTGCACCACTGAGCTATAGCCCGGCCCCGACTTTATCATTTTAAAAGGAAAAAAAAATGTAGTTTTCTTATCATTAAAAGAAATGTGAAGCCCTCAGAATATGAGTTGACCCGTGCGCTCTAATCTCCTGATTCCCAGGCAGCGCCTAACACGGGAGGCGGGCCCAGCTCCGCACTCCCGCACAGCTGTGCGCTGCCCTTTGTGACCCCACGGCCCCCTCTTTGTAGTGTGCGATTTAGGGGTTTCTGTGGGGCTCACACTTTGGTTGACTTAGGCTGCAGACCCCTCACTGCTCCGCAGCGCCCACCCCAGGGCCTCTGCTTGGCACCTGGCTGCCGCCTCCCTGGCGCTTTCAGGGTCTCCGACGTTGCAGCGCACGGGCAGCAGAAGAGGCCGTGCCCACCTCCGCTCTGCTGACGCCGGTGTGCACTTGGGTGGCTGCCTTCGCTGGCTGTGCTGAGAGAGTGGTGGGCGTTCAGGTACGGGATTTCCTGGGACAAAGTGGAGGACATTTTTAAAAGCTTGTAATTCTGCCGAGTAATCAGGTCTGTGAACTGTTCTCATGAGATTATAGAGACTAAAGAGTACCTCTGATTGGGGTACTAATCAATTAATATTTGCTAATGCAGGAAATTAGAACAACACTTCTACTCATAATCAAGGTGCCCTTCACTAGGGTTTCAAGATCCATATGGAAGCGTCCGGTATTGTACAACAAAAAAACGTTTCTGCCCTCTAACAGCGTGTAGGTTTGAGCTTCTTGTCGCAGAGATGGGAGCAGAGCCCACTGCATGGATCCTGAGAGACAAGACAGATGCTGAGCTGGGCTGCAAGCGCATGCGGCCTTTAGTGAGCTCCCGGGTGGTGTCCACACTCGCCATGAGGCCGCGACAGTGCTGCTGCACGCTGTCCACGGAGGCCATCTGTGGCAGGAGGAAGGCTTGTCCATCCATGCTTTCTGACCCTGTGAAGGCCGTCTCCTCCATGGGATGCTGCAGTCCATGCCCAGGGACAGGCCCTGCTGGGCGGGTGAAGCCCGGGCAGGTTAGGAGGGGCCGCTCTGTTAGCGTGACCCGTCAGCCTGTCACGTGGTGATGAGCCTGTGACACCCACACCTCAATCAACTGTTTATTATCACTGAAAGCTCTAAAAGGTTCACCATCGCTGGCTGTCACATTTTAGCCCTTTGGAAAACATTTAAAATAGTTCTTTCAAGGAACAGGAAAACACTGGAGCTCCCATTGGAGCAGAAAATAGCAGCAGGCTTGATCCAGACCTCTGGAGAAAGACTGGGCTCGCCTCTATCTCCATTGCTGTGACTTCCACAGCACAGGCTTCTCTTGCTGGTCGCTCTGACCACCGGCAGCTGTTGTACCGTGAGAGCAGCCCATCTTCCCTGTGTTTTTTTTTTTTTTTTTTTTTTTTCTTCTTTGTGGTTCATGCTGGCCTTGAACTCATGGAGATCCTCCTGCCTCAGGCCCCTCAGTGCTGGAACTACAGGCGTGTGCCACCATGCCCAGCTGCTGCGCTTGCTGCTCCTGCGCTGTTGACTTCCTCTTCTCTCCCTGGCCTGTCCTGTGGCTTACACACATTGCCTTCTCCCCAGCTCTGTGCTGAACCCCACGCCAGTTTCTTACCTTCTTTGCCCTTCCTGTTTTAGAACGCAGACTCGGGAGCTGAGGGGTGTGGCTCAGTGGCGGAGCCTGCGCACAGCACTCCAGGTTCCTGGATTCCATCCCCAGCAGCACCAGGAAGAGGGAACAAGAGGAGGAGGGAAGGAGAGAGGGAAAGGGGAAGAGAAAAGGGAAAGAGAAGAAGGCCTGATAGAGAGGGTATCCCAGTGCTCCCAGTGGTTGTATCCGGGCCACGTCCGACCTGTCCACAGCAGCCCTCCCGTGCATCGCCACCTGCAGGGAGGGCGCGTGGGCAGTGGCCGCGCTGGGCTGGTGCCCAGGAGCACTGGGAATCCTCAGCCTAGACAGCAGGTCCTGAGTACCCTGAGCCAGTGCACTGCGGTGTGCACGGGGACCCTGTCGCTAATGTGCGGATAAAGATTTCTAGTCAACATGAGAAACAAGTGTTCTTCCCCTGTAATTCACCCTGCGGGGCAGAACCAGCTGGAAGCTGGTTCTGTGTAGTGAGTTTGGGGAGCTCACCTGAGTGGGGAGCCAAGCGCCCTTTCTGCAATAGATGTGCAGAGGGAAGCCCTTTCCTCCATGCCTCCCCTTTCAGCTCTGAAAGCCAAAGCTCGAGCTGCAATGCCCAGCTCTACTGTGCTGGTGACACCTGTGTAGGGCACACTGGCATCAAGGCCCGGGGGGCCGCGGCCCTACTGCAACCCTGACCCACTCCGTCATGCTGGTGCCACCTCCTGGATGCCTTCAGGAGCTTCTTGGTCCAAGTCACACATCTGGTTTTCCATGTCCTGCTATTCAGAGTGCCCTCCCTGATCCTCCCTGAGTGACACAGCCACGAGTGCTCCTTTCTATGCTCTCATTGGCCTTGTGAGCTTTTTCAGCAACCACAGGGACAATCTAAGGACTGTGGGGCTTCACAAGGCCATAGTCAGGAAATGGAGGCCTCTCAGGGCTCACAGCAAGTGGCTCTGGGTCCCCGGTGGGCGTCTCTGGGGTCTGGGCTCCAGGGTGCTCCTGCCACTGTGCCTGGGTCCTGGTGCACATCCATGCATCTCCTCTAATGCAGTGCAGTCCAGCCAGGGGGACACCTGGGCCACCTCTGAATGCTGAGAGGGGACACTGGCTTTTGTCTACAGACTTCTCTCTGTGTC
>PVKN010033592.1:0-12014 GCA_004027915.1 Capromys pilorides
TTCTCATTGAACTAAGAGAAAGTAGTTGTATACATAATCCAATGTTCCATAACTGCAGTGGGTTACTGGCAAAACTGGTAATGATGGAAGCTGTTGATTTAAGCCTTTTACAGCTCAGTATACTAATTTAGCTTTATGTTTAATGCCTAGTGGCTAAACTTTTCTGCTGGGTGGTTCAAAAAACTTAGTATTAAAATATTTATATGTTTTTCTTTTCCTGAAATGTATTAATTATTTTTGTTGTTGAATTCTGTATATTCTTTTTAAAAAATAAATTCTAGGGGCTGGGGATTTGGCTCAGCGATAGAATGCTTGCCTAGCAAGCTGGAAGCCTTGGGTTTGGTCCTCCGCACCAAAAACAAACAAACTATATATATATAAAATTCCAGCTTAAGAGGCTGAGCTGGGAGTTCAAGTCTAATGTGCACAACAAACCAAGATCTTGTGGCAAAAATAAGAAACAAGATCTTTATATACTGCTAATTCAACTGTACCACACAAAAAATTACCACAGCAGACTCTCTTCCCATTCTTATCACCAGTAGAATAGCCTTACCATTATTAAACATAGTATTCAGTATAACTAGGCATTTACATTTGATTTTTTTTTTTTTTTTTTTTAAACCGGGGATCGAACTCAGGACCTTGCCAGGCAGGCACTTGTGCCTCTGAGCTATCTTCCCAGCCCCTTACATTTGACTTTTCAATTTTAGGAAACAATCATACACTGTTCCACTGACAAAAATTTTAAACAAATATAGAAAATTCCCAGTAAGCACCACATAAACACTATAGTTATTAAATAAAAGAGACCAACAAAAGAACAGAATATAGAGGGAGAACTCCACATGAAGACTGGAGTCATACTGCCACAGTCAAGGAATGCTAAACATTTGCAGGGAAGCACTAGAAGGTAAGAAAGAAGCAAGATATAATTTCCTCATAGGCTTCAGCTTTTGAGCTTCTAGCCTTCAGAAGTATGAAGCAATAAATTTCTATTGTTTTAGCCACCAAGTTTGTGGTACTGTGTATAATATACAGTATATTTTAAAAGATTATAATGTAATACTCATATAGTGAATACAGAAGCCTTAACATAAATTCCAACATTTAGGGGTCTTTTCCTTTAGAAATTACAGTGTATAAAAAAAGAAATTACAGTATAGTCTCTTGTAAGTGATCACTTATATTTTCTTTACCTTTGCTGATAAGAAACTGCACAGTGCACAAATGACCAGCTCTTGCAGCTTTCATCAAAGGTGTTCTTCCACCTTCAGATTCATGCTCCTGTTAAAGAAATGACAAAACATAACCTAAAAGTGTTATGATTAAGCATCTATTAAACATGTCATGTTTAGCACTTATGATAAACAATTAAGATTTAATACATATTTAATGCAGCCTTATATTACCTACTTCAATTTTTCCAATGTACTATATAGGATTAATTTCAGCCCATATTACGCAGTGTTAACTTTTTAGGAGAAATTCACTTTTGCACACCAAACAATAGTTACTAAAGATAAGACAAATGTTTAGTGTAATCCTCAAGAGACATAACTTCATTTTGCTAATGCTAAGGTTAAGAAGCTATTTACTCGGCTATTCATCCCAACTATGAAAAAGAGCCTAAAACTGTAATGTGACTAGAAAGATCTTGATCTTTTATTAAAAGCCATCACCATCTCTATTAACAGGTGGGAACAAATGCTTAAAGTGAAACATAAGAATATCTTAGGAGTAGAGAAAGAATACATCAATGGATATTTTTTTTTTAAAGAGTAGAAATTAAATACTCGATTAGAAAAGGCAAAAAATATAATCTTATGATAGCCATCTCAGCACACCCCGGGAGCAAGCGGGGCTGGCATGGCAGGCCAGGCGATTCCCTGGCCCCTGAGCCTGCTTGCAGGCCCTTTAATCTGCTTATTCCTTCAAAGGGGCTTTAAAAAACAAACAAACAAACAAAACACTTTTCTTTTTAGTACCAGGAATTGAACTCTGGGCCTTGCACTTGTTAGGCAGGTGCTGTGCTGCTGAGCTACATCTCTGGCCCAAGATCATTATTCTAGGAAGTTTACCAGCAAAAATGAGTAAGCTGCTGAGCATGTTAGCACAGGCAGGAAGATCACAAGTTCAAGGCCAGCCTGAACAATGAAATGAGATCTCAAAAAAAATTTTTTTAAAGGCTGGGGATATAGTTTAATGCTCAGTGTTATGCCCAGGATTCAATCCTCATATAAAGGGGAAAAAGAATGAATAATCATAAAACAGCGGTTAATCAGCCTTTAGCAAATGGCACTAAAAGCAGCACACTTACATGGTGAGTAGTACTGTCTAGAGAGAGAACTGCAAGCTTTTATTTTATTGATCTAAGTAGTGAAATGTAGGTGATACCTTTACGTCATTTTTTAATGTATTTAGTACAGGGTCTCACTAAACAGCTCGGACTTGTGTAGTGACCCTGTTTTCAGCCTCCCATGTTCTGGGATTACAGGTGCACATCACCACGCCCAGTCTCAGTCCTGGGGCCGGCATAGCACACTGGGGATTGAACTACAATCCCTGTGTCTGCCTAAGCAAGTCCTTTAATTTGCTGATATATCTGGCTGGCCATAGGTGACTCTTTCATGAAAAGTTCTCTACCTATCTTTCTCTAATTATGTATCCAAACATAAATTCTTATTTTATTATTAAGAAAAACTTGATTATGTAAGGTTTAGGTCTGCTCTATTCTAAATTATCTCAGAAAATCCTTTAGCTACCATTGAGTCAATTAAAACAGGTGCTCTGCTAAATGAATAAAACATAGTGTTTATAAAATGATATAAGATCTAATAGAATAATAACACTTAGCAGACTGTCAAACCAATAGAAACTTATACAGTACTGTAATGATAGACCCATTCTCAGAGATTTTTAAAAATCTTGATACTGTAAAATAAATCTTGGTAGAGTAGGATCATTCAACATAATAAAACTAGTTTATAGGGGCTGGGGAGCTAGCTCTGTTGCACAAGTGTCTGCCTGGCAAGTGCAAGGTCATGAGTTCAAACCCCAGTCCTGCCAAAGGAAAACAAAAAACAAAAAACAAAAAAACAAAAACTAGCTTGTCTTAATTTTTTATTATATGTGTTGGTTAGACAACAGTGACTAACTAGATACTGCTAAAATAATTTCACTTCAGAATGGACTCTGAACTTACATTCAGATGCAGGTAAATCAAACCTGGCAATTGACATAAAACAACAAATACATCATAAAGACCTCTGGTACAAAAACCTAGAGTGTAGTTTGTCCAGTTTTTCCATTAAGATGATTTCTGAATTACCATTATAATTAGCTTCACCACAGAGAAACTAGTCTCTCTTTTCTGTAACACTTCTCCCTTAACTCCTTTTCATCCCATACATCTCAAATCAAGTGTTAGTTCTTTAAGAAAGGACCCCTGAATTTTCACACTAGATCTCCTGAGATTGACTTGCAACTCCACAAAACCCCTTCCTCATACACTGCAATTATTTACTACTGTGTGCAAATATTTAGGTTATGTCTCCTCTACTAAACTATAAACTCTGTGAAAGCATGCACAGAGTTTATAGTTTTTCACTACTATACAGCTAATGTGTAAAATAATTAAGTGATTAAGTGTTTACCAGGCAGGAATCTAAGCATAATTGACCTTTCAAATCTTTTCTCTCAGTACAGAGGTTTGAAGTTTTTATTACTTATTAGATAAGAGAAAGAAAAGTTGGCCAGGAGTGGTGGTACACAACTGTAATCCCAGAACTTGGGAAGGGCTAAAGTAGAAGGTTCATTGTGAGTTCAAAGCCAGTGTGGGCTATATAGGGAGACACTGTCTCAAAACAAAATAGAACAACAAAACAAGGAGAAAAAAAAAACTAAACAGAAATTACTAGCAGCTAAACTTAAAAGACAATGATGATTTACAGCTGGTAACACATTATTAGTAGCACATGGACAAGCTACATTAATATCACTTTTCCTTTCTTCCCATTTTTGTCTGCATCTCTCAAGTCTGGTGGTGATACCCATCAGAATTACCTAGGTTCTATAAGTAATGGAAAGTACTAAAAAAATTTTTTAAGAGTTTTTAAGATTTTTTATAAATTTTATAAAAATGTATACATTTTTACTTGAAAAATTAGTTATGAAATACTTTTCAAATCAAAGAGATCTTCCTATAGGATACATGCAGTTTTCTGCCTTAAAGATTACAGTATTACACTCAAATGCAAAACCTATAAGGTTTTAAGTGCCTTTAAAATGTGAATGCTAGGAATATAATTGCTGAATCCACTGAAATTTTAAGTTTCTTTAAAATGGTCCATGTAGTATGCACATTACAGCTGGTACAAAACTGCTTGTATTTTTGAAAACAAAAACAATGCATATGAACAGTATTCTTTGAAAAACAGAAAATACTCAAGATCTTGAAACCTCTGCTTTAGAGTAATTTTTCTGTTTGCTTTGAGACAGGGTCTGCTTTTGTAGTGCAGGCAGTCCTGGAATTCATTATGTAGGTTATGCTGGTCTCAAAATCGCAGTAATCCTCCTGTTTCAGCCTCCAGGGTGCTGAGATTACATTCAAGTACCACCACATCACTTGGTTTAGCATTTATTTTTTAAAAAGTTTATTCTCTTCTCATCCTGGTGGTACAGACCTGTAATCTCAGTGTCTGGGAGGCTGAGGTAGCAAGACTGCTACAAGTTGAAGGCCAGCCTTGGCTACATAGTAAGTTCAAGGCCAGCCTGAACCATAGAGCAGAGCCTGACTCAAAAGGAAAAAACAAAAGAAATTAAAAATACTGTTAATTCTGTGTATTCAAAATACTACTATGGATTTTTTTTTAAAATTATAGATATTTAAAAGACCAGAAAGTACATGCCTAAGAGGCCAGGGAAATAGCTTCATGGCACAAGTGCCTGCCTGGCAAGTGCAAGGTCGTGAGTTCGAACCCCAGTCCTGCCAAAACAAAAACAAAAAAAAAAAAAAAAGAAAGAAGTACATGCCTAAAATCCACATCATGAATCTTTGAAAAATTCAACACATTAATAAAATTACTGAAACAAAAGATACAAAAATCTATCTATATTCCCATTAACATAAATTGTTTTGAATATAATCATTTTTGAGAAAATAGCTAAGAAAACATCACACACACACACCACATATACACATATTATATAAAATTTTGGGCCAGGGAGATAGCTCAGTGGAGTAAGCACTAAGCGCTTGCCTGGCAAGCACAGGTTCCTGAATTCAAGCCCTGGTACTGCAAAAACAAAAACAAAACATTAAAATTTTTTTTGATGTCCTGGGAATTAGACCCAGGGTCTTCTCATTGAGCTATGTACCCAGCGATGAAGGTTTTTCGGTTTTTTTAAAATAAAAATGAAGAATGTGAGATAAACTGGCTCTGTGGAGTGGGCTTGAGCCAAGTAAAGACAGGAAAAAAGAAGATCGACGTCCACAGGTGAAAACACACGGCAGGCTACCATAAAGAAAGTCATAATAGCCCCAAGCCTATTTTCAATATTTTGAGAGACTCATTAGTTTACTAAGTTGTCCCAGGTAGTCTTTTAAAATTTATTTCATCTATTTATTTATTTGATACAGGGTCTCACTACACAGCTAAGACTCATTGTGATCCTTTGTCTCAGTCTCCCCAGCGCTAGGATTACAGGTGTGCACCACACCTGGTTTCAGGGCCAGCACAGACCCAATCAAACTTGGGTCTTAGCACTTGCCAAGTAGGCCCTTGCACCACTGAGCTATCTCCCCAGCCCTGTCCTAGGTAGTCTTCAACTCGGGTTCCTTTGTACCTCAGTCTCCCACAGTGCTTTGATGAAAGGTACTCATCGCTACACTCAGGTCTGTAACATTCATATAAAGGCCAGCCTTGGCTATATTTTATGTTCAGTAACAAGGCTGGGAATTTGGCTCAATGATATAGCTTGTGTTTGGTGTGTTAAACCTAGGCATGATCTTCACTACCAAAATTAAAGAACATACATGCCACATTTGCTCCAGGGTCGGTGAAATAGCTCAGAGATCTAAAGCGCCCACTTAGGCAAGCTTAGGCAACTGCAGGGACTGCGGTTTGATGCATGGTACTACATGCTGCGCCAGCCCCACCCCCAGGGCAGGCTGAGCCGGCTATAACATAAAATTTAAAAAAAAAATTACAAAATATTTGCTCCAAAATATCTGATCGTTAAATTCTAAAATAGGAATGAAAAAATTTGTAAATTTGTACTTAAGATGTTGGCTTTATGTGTACATGTATTTGAGACTAATTGTAAGATAAAAATTATTTCTAAATTTTTTCCTTTATACACACAAAAACCTGGGCTCGGGAGATAGCTCGGTGGTCCAAGTGCCTGCCTAGCAAGCTCATGGACTCGGGTTGGATCCCCAGTACCCCATGCCAGGCGCGCTGTGCCACCCCAAAAACCGGTGCGGTGGCGCATGGCTATAATTCCAGCGCTGAGGAAGCGAGGACAAGACAATCACTGTGTGAGTTGCATAGGAGACCCATAAAGATTAAAAATAAATACAGTAAACTTTTCCAACATTACAAACTTAAGTAGAGCTGGTGTTCCAGGGTTACTCTCCCGACATCTTTCCTTTCCTTTACCCCAATTTGGCTTCAGAGATGCAGTCAGCTGTGTAGAGTCTGAGGCTTTCGGTGTCTGCTCCCAACCAGCTCCTGCATCTTCAAAATCATAATCATGTCTCCAACATGGGTGAGTGAACCTGACCTACTGCTTTTGTGCTGGTCCGGGGCTTTCGATGTATGAGGCCCCATCTGGGTGGATTTCCAAGGTTAAGTGTAAGGTTGACGGCAGCGTGCTCAGATCCAATTATGGCACACAGAACACGAGTGGTTCTGGAAGGCCAGGGTACAACACTACCAGTAAGCACATGTTCTCCATGTATGACATAAGCCTACCACCTTGGGTAGAGGAATGCAAGGTGCACTGGCCTGCCATTGACATACTACGGATTCTCATTGGAAATAAGTGTAACTTGCGAAGTGTTTACAAGTGCCCATGGCCTTGGCAAAAACAAAAATAAAACCGACGATACAGTAAACTCTTGAGACTTCTGCTAAAAATCCCAAGGATGACTATGCTTTTTAAAGTGAGCAGTAGGGCTGGCGAGATAGCTTAGCGGTCTAGAGTGCCTGCTTAGGCAACCGCAGGGACCACACTGAGGCACCACAGGTTGCGCCAGGCCCACCCCCAGGGCAGGCTGAGCCGGCCATAATATAACAAAAACGGTAAAAGTTAGTAGTCACAAACCATCATTGGTTAGCCAATCAGTTGATGACATAATTATCCTGAAGTCTGAAACAAACTGCAATGATGCGTTCGTGCTAAATGAGTCCTTTTTAGACTAATTCTGACTAAAACTTTAAGTAGACTGTGGTAAGTCATAAAATTTAATTTCAGATACAAAGGATCATCATAATACTTTATTATTCCGGTTTTGTATCTTAATCAATTATATCACTGTGCAAACACCAGGGAAAAGTTGATTTTAGTGAGATTGAGAAGTAAAACTTTGATGAATCTGAACACTGCTCCATGCAGCACAATGGACCACTAGAGTCGGATCCTGTCCTCCCCGGCTCCGTAGACAGAGGAGACTACACCTCCTGTTACGCAAGCCGGATCTGAAAGTAGATAAAAGTGATTAGAGGTCCTTTATTTTTTTATTTCAGTGTCTTCTAACAGCGCAAAACTAGTTCAAAGTATCTGAGGAGTTGTAACTTTGAAGAAAACTGGAAATGTGGGTCTTCATATCTTCCTGCTCTCCTCTACCCCTAAATGTTTCAGTGACTACGTGCTAGGTTAAATCAGCTTCCATTTGGATATAGCTTTTCCGGCTTCACTTTTTAAAATAGACAATTTTAGGAGTCCAGGGATATAGCTCAATGGCAGAAACACCTCCCTGACATACACAAGGTCCTGAGTTCAATCCCTGGTACTGGAAAAATAAAAATAGACAGCTTTAAACTTAGAAGGAAAATGGTGAGACCTATATCAGCAGTGATAGAATGTTTTGAATTGAATCTACGTGTATGTCTGGAATGCTACTGTGGTATCAGTTTCTACATAATCACAACAAAATAGCACTCCTCAGTATGAAAAATATGACACTGAAAAATATGTCTGTCCCTCAGTGATGAAAAGGATATTTCAACTTTTTTGGCCTTTTATTATGAATTTAAGATTGCATGCAGCACGCACGCACGCGCACACACACACCATGCTTGCATATGAAGGTATTTGCATAAATGGAATATAAGTAATGTGAGACTTGTGTATATTTACTGATTTGAAGTTTGCTGTGCTTCGCAATTTGAGGTAATTAAGCCAAAATATGATTATACTTTTTTTTCAGAAATGTGAGAAACTTAGTAAGCACATGATCTAATCTAGTTAAGGAGTTTTAACCAGTATGCAGTCTTAAATGGACAATTTAGATCTAAAAACAAAATTTTATTAAACTCATTGAAAATAGTAATTATAAATATTCAAATTTAAGCATCAGGGCTCAAATTGGCTTCATTAGCATTTAGGCAGATTAACCCACTTTTCTTAATCATGCTAGAATCAATATTGTTTTACTTTTATCTAAATTAGCATTGACTTGTAACTACTTTTATGATAGCTATAGGCATTGTAAGGAGTACGATAGGTATTTAAAGGGACTCTGAACCTGGGCATAGTGGCCGATGCCTGTAATCTAAGCACTAACAATGAGCTGCCACCTCTCCAGCACCCAACTTTTAAAGCAACAGAGGTCAGGGAATGTAGACAATACGTGGTATCTCAGAGGTTCCCTACTAAGACTTATGAACTAGAAGATGAACAAATTTTATAATGCTCTAGGTACTATAAAAGCACAGTATATTTGTTGGAAACCCTAGCTCCCTACAGTAACAGTCATTTCTCTTAAGATAGGGTCTCACTCTGTAATTCAGGCTGGCCTTGAACTCACAGCAATCCCCATCTCCACCTCCCAAGTACTGCATCTACAGGTGTGCACCACCACACCTGCCTTATAAACATCTAAACTTTGTATTTTTAACAATTTTTTACAACTTGATTTATTAATCTCATGAAGATGTGAAAACATCCTAGCACTGCTGATATAGGTCTCACTCACCATTTTCCAAGTTTAAAGCTGTCTATTTTTGTTTTTCCAGTACCAGGGATTGAACTCAGGACCTTGTGTATGTCAGGGAGGTGTTTCTGCCATTGAGCTATATCCCTGGACTCCTAAAATTGTCTATTTTAAAGCTGGGTATAGCGGTGCATACCTGTAATCCAAACACGTGGTAGGCTGAGGCAGGATGACTATTGTAAGTTCGAGACTAGCCTGGGCTACAAAATGAGCTTAAGGCCAGCATAAATTGTACAGTGAGACCCTGTCTCAAAAGGACAAAAATAAGTAAGTTGTCTATTTTATTCAGAGAACAGACTGTTGCTGATTAGTAACTTACATGTTAGTGTATTTACCTTTAAAAATGCTTTTGGCTTAAAATTACATTTCATCTGATTTAAACACTGCTTTATACCATTTCCCCCCCACCCCAGTACCAGAGATCGAACTTAGGACCTTGTACTTGCCAGGCAGGCACTTTGGTCACTGAGCTATGTCCCCAGTCCTTTCCCATTACTTTGTCAGTCTTTCCCTGTTCTTTTGCTTTTAGGTTTGACTCCTACAAACAGCATCTGTTTGCCATCATCCATCTGTCCATCTGTCTGTACCAGTAATCAAACCCAGGGTTTTGTGCTTGCCAGACAGATGCTATACCAGTGAATTCATTCCCGACTCTGTATTTTTAATTTAGTGTAATTCAAGTCTCTGCTGTTTACAGTGGAGCTCAACAGCTTTCTAATTGTTCTAATTATTGAAAGTTTTTTTTAAAACTCCAAATTACTTACAGGGTCTCACTTTATAGTGGAGGCTTACCTTGAACCCATTATATAGCCAAGGGTGGTCTTGAATGCACAATAATCTCCCTGCCTCAGCCTCCCCAATGCTGGGATTACAGGTGTGGGCCACCACACCAAGATTTTTTTAAACGTTTACCATATCCTCTTGTTATCTAGAATTTTACCACTTTTTTTTTTTTTTTTAAAGTAACTTCTGGCTGTGCCAGTTACCATGATATCACCTACTTTGCCTGTTTGTCCTGGCTCATGACTCTGTGCCAGTGGCCTTTGCATCACTGGTAACCACTCCTGATGCCACCAGAGCACTGCTGGTGGGGGCAGTGGCATTCCAGTGTTCTATGAGCCTGGGTGCAGCCCCACTCTGGGGTGTCAAGCACTGCATATGCCACCCGAGGACCTTGAATGCTAGGGCCAATCAAGGCCATTTTAGAAGTCCTAGGAAGGCGCTACCTCTCTACCAGCCCACAATGGAGAAGCCGGTGGGCCCACAGCACTGTTCCTGGGTTCCAAAGGAGCTCAAGCAGCCAATATCATTACCTTACAGCTGCCCCCAACCTGTGCCTGAAGACACTAGAGACCACATCCTACACTGAAGATGATTTCCACTGTCTAGTCAGTTAAGAGGTGCTCGAAACAGCCCTGCAAATCCAGCCTCTCAGCAAGTTTTCTACAGAAAATGTGGCCTGACTACAATGAGAAAATGGAATACATTGTCCCATGTTGGAGAAATGTGCCTACAAGTGAAAGACCACATTCACAATGGTTAGACAAATAAAAGCAATAAAATTTTGTTTTTAGATCTTAGATCTTGAAAACATCGTGAAGTTTCCTAGGAGCTGTAGATCTACAGCAAAACATCTTTTTTTTTTTTTCAAATAAGATATTACAAATCTTGTAAGAACTATAGGGTAAGTATGGTGTTTCTTCTATCATTCCAAATTTTCAGATTTCTCAAGATTCCACAGATCACAGTAATTTAAGTGAAACATCCTCATAAGATTACTACACAGATACTTACCAACAGAACACATATTCTTCTGGTCATCCACCTTTTTAAGTATCCCTTGTGGGCAAAAGTCCAATTTTGCCATTCTGCACTTACCAGACCACCATACTAGTACAGTTATCACCTCTTTCAGAGAGTTCCTGTGTCTCTTCCATGGACTTACTAAATCATTAGAAATCTCATTAGCTAAATCAAAATCATCAATAGAATATGTGAATGTCCAGTTACTTTAGAAAACCCTGTATCAAACTGTTACTGAAGAATATTTTCAAATAAATATCTACTCCATACATAACCTTCCATTTTTGCACCTGCACCTGCCATCTTTCAAAGGAAAACTATATGAAGTCATCAATTCTATAATTTGGCATAAGTATTAATAAAATCCAGTACAGTTCCTATTTACAGTATTGTACATAGACACAGGAGAAAATTCTCAAAAGATGTGACTGATATAAACCTGACAAATCTGATCCAGCTGTCAAAGAGTTGCAGAATGGAAACTTAAAGTGTTAAATGGAATAATCCAAAGGAAGATTTTTTTCCTTTTTCCATGTATTTCAGTACAAGGTTTCACTACACACATCATACTCAAGAGTGATTCTGTTTTTAGCCTCTCAAACACTGGGATTACATGCGTGTGCCACCATGACCAGTCTCAAAATCACCACCTCAGTGTGCACTAGGGGGTAGGGCAAGCATGGCAAGCCAGGGATCGAACCCTAGTCCCTGTGTCTGCCTAAGCAGGCACTTGAATCTGCTGAGCTATCTGGCCGGCCCTGAAAATTGTGTGTGTGTGTGTGTATGTTTTTCTTAGTAATTAGAAATTTTAACTGAAAGCTTACTGTAAAAATGCTTCCTTTCTGCTATTGCACGGAAACATCCAGAAATTGTGGTCATTTCAAAAAAAATTTTTTTTGATCATTTCAATTTTATTTGGCTAATTTCTAAGCCTGAAATGTAACAAGCTGTACAAAAGTTCTTTGGTCTCAGGATTTTCAATAGGTAAAAT
>PVKN010033593.1:0-12000 GCA_004027915.1 Capromys pilorides
ATAACAAATAGTTTAAACTCTCTATGTAAAGAATACAACAATATTACACACTTCTGGCTATTTACTAAGCAGATGCTGTTAAATGGCTCTGTAGGTATAACTTCATTCCTAGTGTTTTGTGTTGGTGTAGACAGTCCCATGATTTGTAAATATCCACTGCTCCTTTGTGAGGCACAAAGAGGTGCCGTTGCCATGAGGATCTGCACCACGGAGCCCTCTGCCCACGGGACGTGGAAGGACACGATGTGCTCCACTTCCTGAGAAAAGCTTCATCTGCGAGCGTGTGCACTGCCACGGTCCCTTTTCATCTGCCCCATGGTTGTCAATGTTCTCGACAGAAGATGCCCCTCCAGGATGAAAGTGATGTGGCTAGCCCTGAACGGAAATGTCACCAAACTACCACTACTGACAACCACCAACAGGCAGGTGGTTGTCAGGGTTGGTAGTATGGTCAAGATCACTGCAGAACAACCTCACTCTGATGGATACACTCATAAAATTATCAATGAACAAAAGTATAAATAGCCTAGCTAGCAATCCTTACCTCAGTGTAAATGCAGTAATTTCAACATAATTACTAGGGGCTTTCCATGACTCTATCTAGGTAAGGTGCAAGGTATTAAATAGTTTAATCATAACCTTTCATTTGGAAGATAAGGCAATTTGTTAGCGTGATTCTGTTCTACAAGCTTAACAGCTCTACTGAAGACCGGTTATCACAGAATTCACAGTACTGTGAACTCAAAAGAACTGATTACACAAAGACATGTATAGGCTGTGCTGTCGTCTTATAACTCAGGTCCCCTGTCATTACAACTCCACCAAAGCATGGTTTTGTGAGCTGCCTTCAAGCATGAGGTGAACGGATGGCCTCAGGGGCTACTCTTAACTAGCACCACCCTCCAAAAAAAAGTGTGTTGAAGTCTCTCGGCTTCTACCACCATTATCTATTGGATTCTACACTCTCTGACTTTGCTCTGTTGAGGGACTGTGGCATATTTTCACTACTGTAATGGACCAAAAGTACTTTAACAGATAAATAGGTAAATTTGTAAAGTATGTTTGTGGAAGAAAGCATCCACAAAGCTGAATATCCCAAATAAGTGAGGGTTATATCCTGGAATATATGATGTTTCTAAACTGTACTACTAAATATGGAGGTTTGTCTGACTGTAATACTCTTGTGCTATTAAAGAGCATATAAGGACTGCAATACGATGATTTGTGTTGGGTTGCACTGATAGATGAGGCGGCCCCAGAACTCCACCCACACCCACCCACCTCACCACAGTTGTGTCACACCCGCTTTCCACTCCCTTGGTAGTCCTCGTGAATCTTACAGCTCCTAACCTACTGCCTTATTTTGTAAAGAGTTCTAAAGTCAGCAAGGTGACAATGGGATCATGATATTCATCTCTGCTTTGTCCACAAAATTAAAGTGTTGTGGCTTTGGGATAACTATTTGCTTTCTTCCCACAGGAAGCTGGTACTGACTTCTAAGCTCACTATTGAGAAATAGCTTCAGAAGATGCTAAAAGGATTTTACTATACAAAGAGAGGGTGCCTGTCCACATAGGAAAAACAGTGCAATCCTGTGTGACTCACATAGTCCAACTAGAGTTATTAATAAGAATATTAAGCTGTGGTTTAAAAACTGTAGCAAAAACTTGAACTGTTAAGGCCCAATAATTCAAAGACGATGGCTTAAGGTCATCTTTGTATACCATCTTCACTTTCTATCACTTCTATCTTCATTATCACTCTACCAGAAATGGACAATGACAGCAGGAATAAACCCATACCGATGGGAAAAGACAGTTCTGGAGAGATTGAGCACAGCTAGGTACTGGAGGCATCCTCGGAGCAGAGCACCGCAGACCTGGGGAAGCAAGAAGCTGGTCTTACTTTATGTATCTTCAGGTTTGGGAAAATATGTCATTTAAAGAACACCACGCAGTCCCCATCTAAAGAGCCGTTTTGAGATGCCCCCACACCCAAAGGAATATAAAGAAACATTACCATGTCCAGGGAACATTCTGTATTGGATAAGTCCAAATAAGCAATGGCATTTGGCTGGGCCAAAAAGTTATACATGTGCTTGAAAAAAAATAAAAATAAATATTAGGATCCTGAAGCACAGACACACACAGATACAGACACAGACAGACAGACAGACAGACAGACAGACAGACACACACACACACACACACACACACAATGGTTATTGTTTTGAAAGGAAGTTGCCCATATTCTCCAAGACCATTCTGTGCTCTTCCCAAGAGAATTTGAGGGATTTTGTGTCATTCCAGCACCTTCCCTAAGAACAAAATCTCAGGGAATTTAAAATAAAATTATGCTCAATTTTTTTTAAAGGCCAAATGGAATTCTGACTGTCAATACCTCCCCTCATTTTTACACATGACTTAGCTTTCTTGATTAGCTCAATTTTTTAATACAATTTTGGAATGATGCTAATTAATTATAACTCCTGAGATTAAAATACCACCTGGGTTTTGCAGTCACCCTATCAAAATGCTAATCAGTTCTGAAAGTGTCTGAGGAAGCACTTATTTGACTTGAACCACTGAATGGTCCCAGGCTATCCTCTCTTCTGTCCAACATAACGATTTTTCAAATGATTTTTTCTAACTTCAGTTACTTCCAAAAATCAATCAAGATGCTCTAACAGCACTGTTAGTCTCACATATAAGTAAGACAACTTCAGGTGGTCACAATAATACTTTCCTATTCCCCAGGTAAAGTGATCAAAGTAATGACAGTGCTAACTGTCCTATGTGACCAGCGGCCAGGGCTCAGCAACAAGACACTGGGTCAGAGCTCTCCACCTCCACCTTGGAAACACCAACAAACCTGAGTGTCTCATTCTTTAGGAACCTCTGCACGGAGCTTCTGAAAACTCCTCTCAATCAGAAAAGTCACAAGAACAAAAGATTAATATGGAAATGCCTTGGCATAAACCAGACACGTCCAATAGATGGTATTATGAAAGGCTCTTGTCCAGAGCAAATATTTTGCTTTCACTTTCACAAAATAATTCTGCCTCTAACTCACCGTCTGGGGCTAGTGACCTCAAGGGACATTTAAATTGGGTGCAATTTTGCTCCCAGTCACCAGTAGGGGGAGCCCTGACACCCTGAAGTAGTAACTAGACTACTAGGTCAGCTACTTTCCAGGAAGGTAGAGACAGACAGGAGTCTGTGCCCCTACTGTGGACCCCAGAACCTCAGCAAGCCCCAGATGGGATCTCACTGTCCCCTGGGACTCAGCAATCCACTGCACTGTCCCCACAGATCAGCCAGAAAAGAGGTGGTAAACAGTTGTACAGGACCAGGGAGAGAGCTCAGCCGTCTAAGTCGCCAGCCTGGAAAGTGCAAGGACCGGGGTTTGATTCCTGTTACTGCATGCATGCCATGCCGGACTGGGCTGAGCCAATCACCAAAATGGGGCACGGTGGTGCACACCTATAATCCCAGCACTGGGGAGGCTGAGACAGGAAGATCACTACGAGTCCAAGCAACGCAGTGAGACCCTGTACCAAATACATAATGTAAAAACAAAAAATGGTTGTGTGATGCACCCATAATGCCCTGCTCTTTATTTCAGTCTCATGTACTCTGTCTCGTCTTGCCTCCTTGCCTCTAACCCTCCACTTTGTGATCACTCTGCTTTGGAGGTTTTGTGTGTCAGACTCCTGGCTCCGTCCAAGGAGGAACAGATTTATAAATCCTTAATGCAGGTGACAGCTGAAATCAGAAAATGTGGTGCAAAAGTTGCAGCGAGCCAGGGCACAGGTATTATTTAAATGAACTCAAGTGCAAAAAAGAGAAAGAGGAAAACAAAAAACAACCAACCACGAAAAAAGCCTTCACTTGTATTCCTTATCTTACACAGAGAAGTTTAAAAAAAAAAAAAAAGTGAGAATCCATTTCACAGTGTTTTTGATCCCTGCAGAGTGCTGGAATACAGACTCGTTCAGGCCCCTTAAAGATGCTTAGCTGCTCTCGGTCCTGGCATTTAAGGGTCATTTCTACTAAATGCCACCACGCTGACCAGAAAAGAGAATGGGCCACACAAAGTAGTCTCCATGCCAGTGAGATCTGCCACGTGTTCCTATTACTAACTCAAGCCTTGTCTTGATCAAGGGGAACTTCTGGCCTTCATACTCAAATGCTAACAAGTGGCTATAGTGCTTTTACTTCATTCATGGAATACACTGGTTTTATCCCAATAACCTATTTTAATTAGAAACTATAAAAAAAGTCTTGCCAACAATATTATTTAATAATGAATCAGGTCAGTATATGCTATCAACCTCTTTTTAGCAGGCAACGAAAACATTATGCTAAAATATTAAAAAAAAAAAACTCCTTCAGAAAAAGTATTTCCAAGAAGCATTTGAACTTCAGCATTGTTACATTAAGAAAAAACTTAATTGTGGTGATAGATTACATTTAATTAGTGGAGGCTCTGGAGTTTGCATTAAAACACCTCATAAGCTTGTAACTGCACACCCTTAAGGGCCAGGGCAGAGGGAGGTGGGGCGGTCAGTTGGAAAGTCATGGCAGAAATCAGTCCAGGCTTATTCAGTGCAGTGTCTTGGAAGCTGCGAGCCTGAAAAAGCAACCTTACCGAGAGGTCATCTCCGCGAAGGACGTTCCCTGAGAGGTCCAGGTGGGTGAGGGTGGAGGCAGTCAGCAGGTTGGCACTGAGGGACTGAGAAAGGCTGTTCACCCCTGCAATGTTGGGAAACCCAGCCTCAGTTTCCCTCCAGGAGACGACATGAGGCTGCTTTTGCAAATGGCTCAACAACCCACACTGCTGTGGGACTGAACACAGACACCAAGCAGGATCGCGGTGACTGTGTCATTTCTGATACACCCTCAGAGAGGGTAGGCGACATGACTATCTCACAGGTCCAGGGGCAGAGATGGATGTTGCCATGCTCTGTTCTGCAGAAGACATAGAGCTTCTGGCTATTTTTTTTAAAATGTATTTTAGTACAGAGTTTACAGGGTCTCACTACACAGATCAGACTCATAGTGGGGGCAGGGTCGGCATGGTCCCGGGGAACAAACTCTGACCACTGTGCTCTGCCTAAGCAGGCACTTTAGTCCCCTGACCTATCTAGCCGGCCCCAGAGCTTTTGACTTTGAAGTCTCAGAAGGATTTCACTGACATTTTCGTCCATCTCTGGATTCTGCCAGGTGATTCTTAACTCTACAAACAGCACTGAAATGACATACACATATATTCAGATAATTTCATCTACTTAGGTACCAGGAAGTTGATGGAGGAATATACCGTTCTAGTTAGATGTGCTACACTCAAGGATAAACTGGGATTGGAAGGGGTTGACAAAGAGAAGGTATCTGAACACAACGTAAGAAGCCATCAAAATGAAAAACTTTTAAGTAGGCATCTTCACTCTTCCAATACACAATATAAATGGTTTAAGGTAAAGAAAACGTCTAAAAGTCATTCACAAGGCGAGCAAATCACTGTGAGTAAAGAGCAATGGTCTCTTCTATGTGAGTGACAGTCAGTGGCACCAGCGTTTCTTGGCCTAGGGTGGCTGGATTTTAATTAGATCACCTTGTCCTGGAGCAGTAAAGGTTCTCTGAGGCATGTCACTGTGAAACAGGAGCCCAGAGAGTCTGGTTGGCCCAGGAACTCAAAACACTCAAGGCCCTTGAGATCACTCATAGGATAATGGGACAGGGAACACAGCAGAGCCCTCTCTGCTTCCAGCGAAAGTCTGTGGCTCTACATTATCTATTTCTAATGAGGGTAGGCTTTCAAATCATTTTGCCTATTTCTTGTTTCTTCAGTAGAATTCTTTTTGGAAATCCAACTGTGTCAACTATCCTGAAGAGAAAGAGGAGAGAGGGTTCTGTCTAGACGTGGGCAGCCACACTAGAGCTGAGGAGCCAGGCTTGGTCCCCAGGCAGAGCCAGATTCAGTCACAGCAGCGGAACTGGGAGAAAAGAGCTGGGGCAGCAGACAGAGTGTTGCTGGAGACCCTCAGGCTGCACACTGGGCTACTGTCTTGTCCTCCAGCTCAGAGAGAGGTGTGGGGTCCAGCTGGGGCCTGGCAAAGGCCAGTGACCCATTTCTCCAGAGAGTGGATGCCAGGTACAGAGGAGACAGAGGCTTAGAATGGAAGGTATTTTCATTAGTACAAGGAAGCACTTTTTGGCTTTCACCCCAACATTTCCAAATGCTTATAAAGCATAGGATTTGGGGAAATATATCGAAGACTCCTTCATTATCTGCCCCTGGGAAAGTGTAAAGATCATCATGAAAAAAATCAATTAGGTTCTGGGAAGAAAGATCAAAGACCAGCTGAGTGACTGGCACAGGTAACAACACGGTTGGTATACAAGTGGTCCTTCAGAGCCTCAGAGGTGGGACTATTGAAAATCACAGGGTGCTAGAGCTAAGTGAGATAAGATGTGGGGCCTAGGTCACAGGGGTGTGGCCTGGCAGAGCACATCTGCCTCCTGGCCTGTTCCTTCTCTCTCTGCTCCCTGGCTCCCATAGGGGGAGCAGCATTTCTTCTGCCATGAGAGGCTGGTCTAGAGCTGGCCCTCCATGACTGGAATGGAAAGCCCAAGCACACTTTTCTTCCTTTACACCTTCAGTGCCTGATGTTGTGTCTCAGCAACCAGAAACGCCACTGAGGCAGACGATTACTGATGGCCCTGCTACCCCTAGGTGCTACATCTGTGGTTCAACAACCAAGATGAAAAATCCTTCTTCTTCAAAGAACGAAAAATCTCATGGGCACTGAACATGTATGGACCTAATTCTTGGTCACTGTCTCCTTAATTAATTACTATGACAACGATGTGGCTTTACATTGTATTAAGTATTATTAAGTTATCTAGAAATGATTAAAAATGCAGAGGAAGGTATATAGAGGCTCTACCCAAAAACTATGTCATCTCATATGTGGGACTTGGCAGCATCTGTGGATGTGTGCACCCAGGGTGAGGAAAAGAAGCCCTGGAAGCAGCTTCCGAGGTAGGAGGTAGGAGGGGACAACTATGCGCAATAACAACCGGGAAAGTGCTGGCGAGAAAGCAAGACATGACAAGTTGGCAATGAAGAGGGGGAGGTTCAGCGAACTGCATGGGATGGAAAGAAGCTTATAGGAAAGGACACCTCCTGGAGATTTTCTCCTGGGACTGCTACAGCAGCCACCTTCCTTTCCTGTGCCTATTGTGAGTATTCATCTGTTTTTATAAATGAAACAATTGAGTCTGAAACATATGGAGAATAATAGACTCTCATTAGGGAAATCATTTGTAAAATCATGCCGTTAGTGAGGTATTAGAAAAGCCAATAAATAAATTCCAAAATTGCAAGGGCAAATTGTTTTCGACAGCAAAATGCTCCTTGACACGTGCAGGCACTTGGCGGGTGGCCAGCATCAGGGCAGACGCGGATGAGGCTCGTGTTCTCAGCTCAGCCGCACGCTACTGGGAGGGAAGGAAGGTTCCCGCCTGCCTCCTGAGCCTGCGGACACAGGAGGAGGCCCCTCTTAGCAGCCCACTCAGAGCAGGAAATCGTGACCGTGGAGGACTAGAAAAAAGCAGGACGTCTTATAATCCAAGCTCGATGCAAATTTGCATGCTGTTCTCGATTCTGGCTGTCTAGTGATTTCACCATCCCTCATGTTTATTATTGGAGTGTTTACAGCTGCAGAAAGGGGGTAGCAGATGGCCCTGCCACGAAAGAATCTGCCAGCCAGCGGGACAGTTGCTAGAAATCCAGAAACTCAGAGAGCTAACGTGTGAGATTGAAAAAAGGGCTGCGTGGAGCAATGGGGATGCCATGGGGAGTTTTTTAAATCTGTTTTAAATTACGAAGCCATGAATATAAGTGTTTTTCAGGAACTAATATATGTTAGTCAAAAGCAGCAGAAACTTAAAACTGCAATTTAACCTGAGGTATTCTGAAACTGCAAACCTTTCAGAATCTATATATAAACTTAAGAAATTAACTTTAAAAATAATAATCCTAGCATGCAGGAGGCAGAAGCAGGGGGACTGTCAGAAGTTCAAGGCTAGCCTAGGATATATTGTAAATTCAAGCCAGCCTGAACCACACAGGGACAACTTGTCTCAAAAACAAACAAAACATTTAAAGATGTGTGTCTTAAGAGACACAACCTGCGATGCTTTGGACCGCACACGAACACACTCTAATGATACACACCTATCCTACTTCAGGACAGAGACAAACAGGAACTGGTGCCCTGGCCTGTGCAGGCACGGCTGTATGTAGCTATCAGCATGAAGGTACAGGGCTACCTGCCCTGTCACCTTGAGAGGGACAGGGTACCAGTAAGAGGTGCCATAAGGCACCTGGGAACCAAAACTGCCCCCAGAAAGAATAAATGATCACCACACCCTTCTGCTTGTTTTACAGTAATGAACAAATAAATTAAAATAATGAAATCAAATTTTTGAAAGAATTTCTCTTGTGAAAGTTATGTATGCACTATGAAGCACAGGCTAAAGATGAATACTTTTAATATGCAGAAAGGTGATATAAATTAAGAAAAATATGATGTAAACAAATCTAACAAAGAATGTGTCCTGGTGATTTCCCATAAGAAATGCAAATGATTAAAGGCAGTGGGGGAAAAATGCTGTAAGCAAGGACTATAGGCACTGACATGAAAGCATCAGAAGAGTTTGGCGTGCTTAAGAAAGCGTGAAAAGGGGGGTAGGAATGCAAAGGAAGAGATGGTAACAGTGTGAAGACTGTGGCGGTCACAGGGAAAGAAACAGGAGAGCAAGTCTTTAAAACACGCCCACTTCTGTTATCTAGTAATTCTTAAAAAAGAAGAAAAAAAAAAAAAAATCCCCAAAAAAGATATTATGGAAATGGTAAAATATAGTGGTCAACCTCATGTTATGGTTGCTGGTCTGCTAAGAGCTAACAATTATGCAACTGCATACTAACAAATTATTTAAATGAGCTATAGAATATAGCTCCACACACTGCAACAACACGTGGCCACTTCAAGTAGCAATGTGTTTACTAATATAAATGATCATGATTTACTTTGTAAAGAGATTATGAAATAGTAAGCCCAACATAATTCCATATGTGCATGCATGTACGTATGTATTACGAACAGAAAATAGCACAGAAAGTTGTCACTAGTTGTCACCAGTGACACTCTCATAATGCTGGCATTAACAGTGATTTTTGCTTCCTTACACTTCTCAGTACATTCTAAGTCTTTACCATGAGGATGCCATGCCCTGACAATGTTCGGCATAACAGTTTGGATGAAGCTGACTTTCTGAAGTAAAACAGGGATTGTGCAGAGGGGCTAGACCTGGCCTTAGGAGTCTAGAGCTAGGTCCCTGCTCAGAAAACACCAGCTTTGTGGGAAATCATTCCCCGTGGTCGTTTACTTTCATGCCTTAATCTTAACCATGTGTGCATGAATATGTGCATAAAAAATCATGAGACGTGTGGAACTAATTCCAATTTCAAATCACTCTAATGTAACTGCACATCGACAGCCACATAAAACTGGATGAACGCAACACCCAAGAACTCGCTCTGCTTCATCCATGCATCCACACTGGGTGATGGCCAGGGACTCGTCAGGGGCCAGGACACAGAAATGAGTGAGGTTAAGCAATGACTGCCCAGAGAACCCAGGCTAGGATGCCAGCAAAGCCCAAGGGGGAAGATATTGAGTAGAGAGACTGAGGCTGGAGGGAAGAGACAGGAAGGAGCCTCAGGGTGAGCTGTCAGGGTGAGCTGCAGGAGGCTGCTGTCTGCAAAGGCTCCAGAGAGTGAGACAGTGGGGGGACCTGGCAGGTGAGTAGCAACCCATGAGGTCTGCGTGCAGGGACACTAAGTATGTGCCTAGCTGAGATGAATGTATTTGAAAATATGACAACAGAAGATGAGGATGAGGGTGGTGGTGGTAATGGCAGCCACAGGGTTTATGAAGCCCTCTGTGCCAGAAATCATGCCATGCACGTTAACTCATTTAAGGCAACTACTCGTGGTAAGGTAGATACTCTTAATAATGTCACACATGTGTCATCTAGAAATCATACAAAGGAAAGAGCAGGTGTTTCTGGTACAGCCTTGGGATGAGCAATACACCCTACAGAGATCATCAAAGGTAAGCTTTGTAAAGCACAAGGAGAAGCTCTCCAAGAATATCTGGGGATGACAGAAAAACTTCAAGCATCCTGAGTAAAGGATGAAGGTGTATACTGGGACAGAATGAATGCTGGATAATTTCTGCCACTGTCGTAGAGGCACAGGTGGGTAAAACAGTCACAGAATCAGCAAGATTTGGTGGGCAACTGGATAAAGGAGAGAGGAAGCTGTCAGATCGGGGCCTGGGGAGAAAATAAGGCAATTTCCACACAGAGAAAATGGAAGCACAGAAGAATATTGTAGGGTCTCAGCTGTGCGGCCCAATCATTCTCTGTGCTGTTTGTGAAACAGAGGTTCTCTCTGATAGCTGGATGTAGGGGTCAACTTGTGTTACCCAGAATAAATCAATATAAACAGGTGCTTTTCAGAACATGTGGTATGAGGTGAGAGACAGAAAGAGGTTCATTCACTGACTCAAAGCTTGAAAATTTCCAAAACTATACATGAATTTCAAAATTATTCTCGGGCCAGGGAGATAGCTCAGCAGAATAAGTGCACGACTGGCAAGTGCAAGGTCCTCAGTTTGATCCCTGGTACCACCAGGGAAGGAAGGAAGGAAGGAAGGAAGGAAGGAAGGAAGGAAGGAAGGAAGGAAGGAAGGAAGCAAGGAGAGAGAAAGGAAGGAGAGAGAAAAGAAAAAAAGAAAGAAAGAAAAATATTTCTTGGGGCTTTCGGGTTAGCTCAGTGGTTTAAGCACTTGCACCAGCAATCCCAGTCAGGCACAGGGATGATGGTTCGATCCCCAGACCCACCCATAAGGCAGCCTGAACCACCACCCCCCCAAAAAAATCTTTCTCAAAGTTATTCTCTATTCTAAAAACACTTTAAACCATCAAATGTGAATCCTCTGCTGGTTTTCTCTTAAAACTGCAGGACATACTTTTAAATGCAGATACATAACAAACTAATTCTAACTACAGCAGTATTAGAAGTATAATCTTAAGTAAGTAAAATATACTATACCTTTAGGTGACAATGAGGTTTTAGATAAATTTAAATGCTTTAATCCCTTTGGGAGTTTGGCAAACTGAATACTTAAGGAGGACACACCTGAGAAAGGAAAAAAGAGATTATTAGAATCCTCAAATTCTGAAAATGTTTTATTTGACAATGCATAAAAATTAAATCTGATTTCAATTAAATGGACCACCTTTTTCTGCCTGAAGTCAGAGCTTATTGTCCAATCATTTACCATTGTGACTCCTTTTTTTCCTGTCCCAGCTATTAGATTGGAGAAGAGGAAGATTATTTAATTAGGCAAAACAGTACCTAAATCATTACAGATAGCTTTCTTTGGGCAAGTGCTACCTGCTCTTCACAATCCTACTTAAAATGCAAATCCTCTTGCAAAGAGGCATATAATTGTTCCCTCCTTTTCTTTTTAACCTCTGTCTAACGAGTTGCTCTCTCCTGGATGAGCAGATGCATGCTCTTTAATTATTGTCAGGAAGAATGGAATAATATGAACTATTCAGATAACAGTTTCACTTTTAACAGATGGATTCCCATACTTAATTGGTTTAGGATTAATCACCTCAGAGCAGCAGAGCATGTTTACATTTCTTATAGGTGAGCTTTGTAACTTGTAATAATTCACCAAGAATCTACTGTACTTAAAATTAGGTGTTCCTCAAATTGACTGGCCAGATTAGAAGCTGGAAACACAAGCCCACTCATTCATGGACTGCAATGAAAGCAGAGGGTTAGGAGCTAAGCAGCAGAGCAAGCGTCCATCCCGAGGGTCATAAAAATGCGTCCACTTGCAGGTGGGCCCTC
>PVKN010033594.1:0-12006 GCA_004027915.1 Capromys pilorides
TCTGTGTAAGTCACCGACTTGTCTAGGCAAGGCTCAAACTTGCAGTCCTTTAGCCTTAGCCTCCCAGACTATACAAATGTTATTGACTAAGTCTTGGAAATTAATTTGGTCTAACCAGAGATATTGAGTTTGTTGCTATTACTATGAGTGTTCCTGAGGAAAAGCTAAGAGTGGTCCCGTTCAGCTTAGATTTCAGTCTATGGCATAAACTACACTGTGTTTCAGTTCACTTCACTTTAAGATGGGGATCTTGGCATACTGTCCAGGTTGACTTTGAGCTCCTGGGTTCAAGTGATCCTCCTGCCTGAGCTTCCCAAGTGCCTGGGACTATGGGCACATTGTACTGTGCCTGGCTTCTGCCTTTGTAAAATTATACTTAACCAGCAAGCCCAGCTATTCAGAAGGCCCAGGCAGTAAGGCAAGAAGATTGCTTGAACCCAAATTCAGCACTAGCCTAGGTGATACAGCAAGACCCAGTCTTGAAAAACCTAAATAAAAAATACAAGTCTCACATTTATGCCAAGGCCATATCTGTCAGCACTTTTTTTTTTTTTTTTGGTACTGAAAATCAAACCCAAAGCCTTATAGATGCTGAGCATGTGCTTAACCACCATGTTATACCTTTAGCTCTAGCTTTAAAGAAAAAGGATGAAATAAATTTTATATATTCCTGAGCACACATTTCTAATCCTAGAAAGGAAGAAGCCAAGGCAAGATCACAAGAAGTTCAAGACCAGCTTGGGTTGCATAGTTATCTCAAGGTTAACCTTCAACTACGTAGCAGGGCCTGTCTAAATCTACCCCCACCCTCTCAAAAAAGCATCAATTTTATGGTTAAAACCAGTACTTCAGAAACTAGAAAACTGGGCCAAGAACATAGCTCAGTGGTACTGCACCTGTACTTGAACCTTGGCAAGTTCAAGGTCCTGAGTTCTATTTCTGGTACCAAAAAAATCAAGACTAGACAACGGCCACTTCCAGGCAGGTGCTTATGCTGCTGAGCTATCTCCCTGTCCTGCTTTCTTACTTGATACTTTATAGACTTTAAATTTCTTTTTCTTGGGGCCGGCGAGATGGTTCAGTGGTCTAAAGTGCCTGCTTAGGAGGGCTCAGGCAACTGCGGGGACTGCAGTTCGATCCCCGGCACCACATGCTGTGCCAGCGCCACCACCAGGGCAGGCTGAGCCAGCCACAAAATGAATAAATAAAGAAACAAACAAAAACAACAAGCAAACAAATAAATAAATAAAATAAAAAAATTTAAAAAAAAAAAAAAAAAAAAATTTCTTTTTCTTGGCATTGGGCATTGAGCCCAGGGCCACGTGTACACTAGGCAAGCGTTCTACAGTTGAACAATATCCCCAGCCCTTATGTTCTTGATAAAGGACAATTTTAGAGGATTTTACCTGTATCCTATACCCTTCCTCCAACACCTCATAGAGTAAGAAGGGGCTTTCTCCAGTTTGTTTCTTCCAAAAGAGTTACTGAATTTTCAGCAGCGTGGGCTGTGAAGGGGAGCCATGTGGCCATCTCAGTTTTTCAGGTATTTGTTACAGGAAGTAAAACTGCACTTAGCTCCTGTCCAGGGTGGGTTTGGAGCCAATGAATATGAATAAATGAACATGCCAATCAGGATGGGTGTCACTGCTTTGGCAGATTTTCCCTACAGAAGTATTTTTTCTTGTCCAGAAGAACTTGGAGATGACACTGTTTATTTCTGTACTTTCTACCAGGTCCAAGGCTGGCATCGAAAAGCCACCTCCTGTGGCTTTTTGTTGGTCCCTGTTTTGGAGGGTCCTTTTGCTCTGCCCAGTTACCTGTATGGCGATCCCCTTCGAGCCCAGCTCTTCATTCCGCTCAACATCAGCTGCTTGATCAAGGAGGGCAGTGAGCATCTGTTTGACAGTAAGTGATATTCCCCTCTCGAAGCTCTGTGTCAGTGGGTAAGACCCTTGCCCCACGGATACTTCTCTGGGTATCTATATAATCAACACAGGCTAGTGGGGGGTGGGGGGGGACATTCTCCAAGGGGCTAGAATGATTGAGTTTTCATCCTAGTTCTTCACTTAGTGGCTGAGTCTCAGATTTCTTATTACTAAAATCAGATTGGCTAGATCTGTCTTGTCACCTTTGAGGCCTCCCATAAGGTGTGGAACAACAGGTGGAAGAGGATGCTATGCACATATATCCCTGGCAGCTCTGCTGTTTGCCAGTGCTGCTTTTCATGTGCATCAGCCTACCTGGTCTATAGGCTACCCAGATGTGAACTTCACAGGAGACTTGAATATATTTTTCTTTGCAAAAAGGAATAAAGACGGCATTGAAAGCAAAAGAATGCCAGTATCTTATAGTATTATAATGTGTCATTTCTTGGAAACCTGTGTATGGCTTGAACACTAAATAGCAACAGAGCTGGAGGTGACTCAGAGAAGAACAGCAGAATGCAGGTCAACGTGGTTGCCAATCAAAATGGGCCACAGAGTCTACCTGACTTGCCACTCAGTCCCAGTCTACTGAGTTTAGAACAGATCAGAGGATGAGTTCTACTTTATATAGTATATTATATCGTTCTTTATTGTGCATGTCAGTGTGTGTGTGTGTTATTATTTCCCGAAGTTTTCCATGAGTCTATAGTTGATGTTTTTTAAAATTGAAGGCTAGAATTAATGTCAATATGTAAGGAGCCTTTGAGATACGAATTATAAAATGTGAAAAAAAGACCTTTTGATGTAAGGGAGATGTTTTCTTTCCATGCTCTTACAAGAGTGTGTCCTGGCAGCAGCAGAGGGTAACGTGGCTTTCCATGTGAGAAAGGCCAAGGTGAATATCTAGTGCTTTCATGTGACAGGCTGCCCTACTTGTACAAATAGCTTTTGTTCAAAGGCTCATCTGTGTCATCTTTGTTTAAAATTCAGAAGATATTTCTATGTACACACAATGTTCCAAGTGGTGGTTGGGGCTCCAGGTAAGCCCCACAAGGTTCTTTCCTGGCCATAGATTCCAAGATAATAACGAGTCCTATAAGTCCCTTTGCATGTGCATTCAGGAGCAGTGAGTGAGGACCATTTATGTGGCCCTGAAACACTGGATGATTATGTTCCCGTCAGACAATTTTAAGCCATGCATCTCCTTGTAGTGTTGTTATTAATATGTTGGAGGGACAAAGAGATCTTTCTTCACATCATCTCCAAGACTCTGGGGCTTTCCACCCTCACTGTAACTGCACAACATTGCCCACAGGGCTGGCATTAGAGGACATCTTTGTGCAAGCTAATGGTGTTTTTTGAAAGTTATTACCCAGTCTCAAGACCAGCATCCTCTGTCGGTTGTCATGGTTACAGCTGAAGAAAGGAGTCCTACTTTAAAAGAGTAAGGACTTGAGCCTAAAAATCAATTTTTTTGCTTCTATCTGTTTTCTTCCTATTACTGCTGGTTCCTGTAACAGTGAGTTCAGAATCTTAAAATCTGATGAGAATATGCTCTGTGTTTGTGTACATTTTCCTACTGAAGCTAAAGCCCTTTTTACGTTTTTGCTCTTTCTTGTCTAAATTCTATTTTAGCTAGAAAGTTCCAAATGTAAAAGCATTATAAAGCCACTTCAGGCACCTGAGGCCTTTGAGGTATCTGTGCAATCGCTACCCCAACCCTCAGTAACTCCCTCCCAAGCTGGCTGGTCCTGGCTGCCTGTTGCTATGTTACAGCCTGCTCAGCTCTCCCCGCTCCTCAGTAGCATCCCTGTGGCAGCAGCACAATGGCTGGTGGGGGAGGGGTGTGTGTCTCTGATCACTTGTCAAAAATTTATTTTTATATTTACTTGCTTCAGTTTCCCTACCTCTAAAAAGGAGCTTGTAAGTTTGTCCTTCCTCGTGGGGAAGTGGAAAATTTAGAATATAAAACCACAGGTGGAGTTGTTATTGTTCCTTAGAAGCAGCTAACATGCATTTGTAGTTTAGCTTCTCTTTATACTTTAACAAGCTCCTCTCGGCCTTTGGAGTAGAATATCGTATTGGGCTCTGATAGCTCACAGTAGCAGCTGAGGACTTATCACTTTTCTAGACCCTGCTGTACCTTATCTAAAGGGACGGCATGAACATATGCTTGTCTTTCTTTGACCTTGGGATGGAAGTTGGTCTTCCAAATAGTGTGGAAAAGCAGAGCTTAGGCTTCGTTGATAACAATTTACAATAGTAGTTGTATGGAAGCTCAGTCAGAAGGGAAATTTTAAATATTGTGATCACATCTCAGCATTTATTTTCATTCTTTCAGGCTTTGAACCGGAGACATACTGGGATCGAATGCACCTTTTCCAGGAAGCCATCGCACACAGGTTTGTCCCTTTGGCCGAAGGGAATAGTGGAAAGGAGTCAGTATTTATCTTTAACACCACTAAAAAAGTGAAACCCAGTTTGCTTTGTTTTGGGTAAGAAAGGGAAAATGATGTGTTGCACCAATGACAAGCTCACTGCTTATCTTCAGCAAGACTATTGTGTTCAGAGATAAGCACTATCCTCCTAGTTGCTGTAGCTGTTGTTTTTTAGACATCATCCCTTCTTCTTGTTTTGGAAGAGCTTATAACTCTTTCGTTAGCCTCCAGTAGGTGTCTTAGCCCAGCTATCCAGGTGATAGCATGAAATGAAAATATCGTAGCTTGGTGTGGTGGCACACACCTGACCCCAGCTATTTGGGAGGCTGATATAGGAGGACTGCAAATTCAAGGCCAGCCTGGCCATTAGCAACTAAAGAGATCCTGTCTCAAAATAAAAAAGGGGCAGGTGATGGTATTCTGTGAGAAGACTGTGGGTCCAGTCTATAAAAATAAAATTTAAAAAAGAGAAAAACAAATTTTTCAGAGACCCTTGACATGTGTTGAAAAGACAATGAATGATTAAAAAGAATAAATGAGCTTCTTGCAGTGGTACACACCTATAATTCCAGCTATTTAGATGGCCAAGGTGGAAAGATCACAAGTTTGAGACCTGTCTTAAAGTTAAATATAAAAAGGTCTAGGGGTGTGGCTCAGAGGTAGAGCATTTGCCTAGCAATATGTAGAAAAGCAATAGATGTTAGTAGTTGCTCCTCGTTATCTAATATATATGCAAGAAGAGCCTTTTCTAGGCTTACCTGTTTCTTCCTGAACTAGTCCAGCAAATTACATTGTTTGCAGTCATGGTCTGATTACTACTTTATGTTAATCATGTTGAAAACAAAACCTATTCTTGCTTCAGTAACCTTACTATACCTTTGACTGTGTGTTGTCATTTCCCCTATACATACACTCACAGCTATCAGAGTGAAGTCCAAACTCTTAAGCCTCTTCCACCCAAGTGGGCCCTGCCTATTTTAGCCCTTATCCTGAGGTATAGACCTAGCTCAGGTACTCAGTAGAGGTTATGGAGTGGGTGCCAGGGTAACTGATTTCCTCCTTCCAGTGGGAGGAGGTGCCAGTTTGGGACAGTGTGGAGGGAAGCAGAAAGACCTGGTCCATCCCCACCTCTGCCAGTATCTGGATGAGGAACTGCAAATTCTGTGGCAAGTCATGGAATTACCAAGCCTTCAGTTTCTCATGTCACTCAGATATCTTTGGCTCACCTAATGAGCCTGTAGGAGCGTAGTCATTAGGAAAACCCCAGCTCATTGATGAGTAAGTAGCTCTTACACTGTTTGCCTTGTACCTCAACAGGCAACCATTTCATTTTGCTGCCAGTATATCACTTGAAGTATGACCTCTATTGGCCAGATATTATTTTTTCTTCATAGTAGGCTCTTCCTGGTCTCCCTCAGCCCAGATTTTGATCATATTTCCTCTAAATTATTACCCTTTCATCTTCAACCTGCCTTTCTAACACCTGCTTTTTGTTTGTTTTTGTTTTTGCAGTATTGAGATTGAACTTAGGACCTTGTGCTTGCCAAGCAGTCCCTTATGCCGCTGAGCTATAGGCCCAGACCCCAACCCCTGATTTTCTCAGGTGTCTTCCTACCAGTTCCATGCATCACTGCACAAGACTCAACTATGTGTCACTTTCCACCTTTTAATATAAGCTCCCACCTCCTCTACTACTGTAAGTGTTTTCTACCAGGGATCCATAGATATTCTTCCACTCTGAATTTCTCTTTTCTTTCCTCCCCAGACCTTTTTTGAAGGAGGAAAAATTATTGCTCAACTCTTTCCTTTTCTTCCCAACACTGTCATTCTATTACACTGATTCAGGGATCACTGGAGCACAAAAGTTACATGTTTTTCTCATATTTTCTTTTTCCACAGTGCTTAGCAAAGTGCCTTGCCCTCTTGGTCATTTTCTTGTCTCTTGAGACATAACATCCAACATCCACAGATTAAAGGATGAGAGATTTATTTTGGCTCACATTTTCAGAAATTTCAGTCCATTGTTGACAGGCTTAGAGACAGAGACAGGCTCCAAGACAGATACAGAAGGACCTGGGTAGAGGAAAACTGCTCATGTCATGGTGGCCAGGAAGCAGAGAGAGAAGGCAGGAGCCAGTGAAGGAAACATTTCCTTTCAGTTCACACTCTCAGTGAGTCACATCTGTTGACCAGTCCCCACTGACTAACAGTAAGAGGGGCTTTGTTGATGCTTGACCTGCCCTCAGTCATCATCACCATGACTCAGTCACCTTGCAAAGGTCAGATGAGCATATAAAGTCTTTGGAAAATATTTTCAATCTAAACTATTAACTTTCTGTCTCTGGCCACCAAAAGACTCATCTGTATCTCTTCAGGCAAAATGAATTTTATCCAACTCTTAAGTGTCATCGGAGTGTTAACACTTCCAGCTTTGCTGAAAGGTCTAAGCCCAAAGTCTTGTCTGAAACTCAAGGCAAACTCTTCATCTTGAGCTCCTGTATGTACTGCCAACTTACAAGGGCATAGTGTAAACATTTCATTCCAAAAAGAAGGAATAGGAGGATATAAAGGAGTGGGATCAAAGCAAGACCAAAACCCAGCTGGATAAACATTAAATCCCATAGTTCCATGCTCAATGCCTGGGGCAAATTATAGTGATGTGATTTCCAAAGACTTGCCATACTCCTGTGATATTGCTAATTACAGCTCTAGGAGCCTCTCTCTTGGGGTGGTTTCACTCACTGCATGTGACTTTTCTCAGATGTTCTACATTTCTGGCTTCTACAACTCCATAGCTTCATGCACTGCCCCCTCAGGGGAACACTGCCCAGTCCTCCTTGTAAAATCTGGGTGGAAGCCTCTCTTGACTCCATAAGTCTTGCATTCATTCAATATGCCTGTAAAACCAGATCCATATGAATAATGCCAAAGTCTACTGCTTGCTTGAGCAGTGTCCAGGCCTCCTTGAATTATTGCTGAGTCTTATGAAACAAATCACAAGGAACCAATTCCCAATTTCCTAAGTGGTTCTTTACCAGGGTGCCCCTAGAACTCTCTTTTTAAAGCAAAATTTTCAGTTTTATACCCTGAGCCTTTGAAGGGTCTTGCTGATTCTTGACATGCTCTCAAACTATCCTGCTTTCATGTTATTCTAAAGTACTTATCTTTTTATTGCTATCTCATTTAGCAACTAAGTTGTCTTCTGTTGGTGCTCTCCTCTCCTCCATCTTTATAGGTACTTCCTGACAGAACTAAAAACTTTTATGATTTTTCCCCCTAGTACCAGGAATCAAACTTGGGACCTTGTGCTTGGGAGGTACTTATTTATGCCACTGACCTATCTCTCTGGTCCTAAGAAATTTTAAAATGGGATTTTGGATCCTGTTTCTTAGTGTAAATCTCACTAAAAGCAGTAAGTACTATCTGTGTTGCAGTTTGCCTTTTGGGCTGCCTTGAATTTTCCCACAGCAGATTAGTCTGCTGCTAATAATGTCTTAGGACACAAGCACAATGTAGGTAGATTATCTGCAAGAGTGTAATACACAGTCTGAATTGTATTTGCCTGTGGAATCCTTATTTCCAGCTGAAACCTCCCAAGGTTGGCTTTTACCATTTCCATTTCTACCCACATTCTGGCCTTCTGATCTCCAACCAGAATTTCCCATCAAGGCTTAGCATTTTATACCTTCTCTAACTTCTCTAGCTAGCAGCTCCAGACCTTTCCAAACTCCTGCAAACCAGTTGCAAATGCTTTTAAACCTCACAGTCAAAGCACTGACCTCACTTCTTGTACCAAAGTCTCTTAGTCACTTTCTAGACTCAGACACATACCCAACACCCATAGTTCAAAAGAAGAGCTCACAATTTCAGAAGTTTCAATTGATGGAACATTTCAAAGCAGAAATGGCATGGCAGAAGGGCCTGGTGGGGGAAAGCAGCTTGTGTTGTGGCAGCAAGTAAACAGAAGTCAGGAACCAGGGAAGAAGTATGCCCTCCCAGGTCATGCCTTTTGTGGCCTGCCTCTTTCGATCAGACCTCATCTCTTAATAGCAAAGTCAACTATATTATCTCTTGATGTAGTTGGCTGCCAAAAGCCCCATCCATCTATGAGTGGGTAGGGTATTTTGGAGCCTTTTTGATTTAAATGTAAGAGGAAATTACAGTGGGAATATGGCTGTGAAATGATATACAAGTTCACGCATAGTCCTGTCTAAGAAACAGCTAGAAAAGTATCCATCTATCCTGGATACTCTTTGCCCTGACTCATGGTTCTTTCAGCTTCCCTGGGTTGTTTAGTAGAGTTTCTTACTTTCACTGTGATCCTGGCTTGCATTTTCCCCAAGTGGATAGTAAGGTAGCCAGGGACCCTGTGGTTAAATTGTGCTTATATATGCATTTATGTATGTATATTCTTGTTTTTGGTTTTTGAGACCAGGTCTCAAAAACCTAACTCAATGTAGTTCAGGCAGACCTTGAATCTATCTCCCAGGCTGGTCTCAAATTTGCAGTGATCCTCCTGCCTTAGCCACCCAAGTGCTAGGACTACAGGCAGGTACCAACAAACCCAGAAAATTGTATTTTAAAAAATAAAGGTCTCTTTTGGTGATTTAAGGAGAAATGAGACAAGAATACTCTGGCTAGGCTGATCATGCTTGATAAGAAAGTACAGAGGAAGCAGAGGAAAATCCAGGCCATTTCCATACAACAGAGAAGCAAGCCTGGCGAGGAAGGAGACAGGGAGTGCACATGAAGCTATCTATTCAATCTGTATATTTGATTTTATGTATTTTTGGTAAATACTTATAAAATGCCAGTGTAAAGTGGCCAGCTTAGAGGATTTGGCACAGCTCCTCCCCAAGGAACTCAGTCCAGGAAAGCAGACAGGCATCGTACCTCCTTTAGCTCTGCCTACATCACTGCCTTCATTATATAAATGTTTCAGACTCAGAGGCCAGGAGCCACATCTGTTAGCACGTCCTTTACAGCTCTTAGCAGGTAGGACTATAATAAATGCGCCTATGGAAATAGAAAAACCAAGAATAGAACAGGCCATAGATGAGAAGTAGAACAGAACAAGTCATAGATGAAAAATGTTTTTTCTGCCTATTTCCAGAGCAGAGCAAAAAGCCCCAAATTAATGCCCCTCACTTTAATGTACAGGCTGCCTAAGTGAGTACTTGGTCCTCAGTTTTAAAAGGAATTCAATTAAGATACTTTATTTCATTTCAGTTTGAGACCTTTATTGAGAACCTTTCTACATGTTTAGCATGAGAACAATGGGGAATGGGGGAGAGGTGTGGCTAAGGTGAATTAAGATAAAGAATATGTGGGTGAGCGCTGTGGCTGGCAAGGACAGGAGGTGGAGTCCAGCGAAAGACAGAGTGGAGGTCGGGGATAGGAAAGGATGGGGGAGAATGCACAGTGGGGAGGCCTGCTCAGAGTCTGAAGGATGCAGCAAGAGGGAGGGTATGGCTGGGCTGAGGTGGGACCAGGGTGAAACATTCAGCAGGTCCTGCCTATGGAGGTAAAAACACCTGATGGCAGAAGGCTGGGGAGCCACAGTGTTGGAATGCATGGAGTGGTGAGAATAAAGATAAGCAGCGCACGTGGTCCATCTTGAATAAGATCCCTTTATCTCGTGCTGTCAGAGTCTGACTAGCCACACTCTCCCTGTTACTTTAGCTAAGGAGGCTCTTAACCAGTGTGTCTTCCTGTCCTTTCCTTAGATTTGGGTTTGTACAAGATAAATATTCTGCCTCTGCTTTTAACTTCCCTGCTGAGAACAAGCCTCAGTACATCCACGTGACAGGTGAGGTCCTGTGGGCAAAACATTGGGCAGATGGGGCCTCTGTGGCAGATGCATGAGCCCTCAGAGAGATGGCCTGTTCACGAAGGTCCCATGCCCTACACTGAGCCTGAGGTAGCAGAGCCACCTCAGCCAAATTCTGGGTGTCCCTGTGTTGGCTGCCACCCAGGTCCTGCCCTTTCCCTTCAGGGACGGTGTTTCTGCAGCTGCCCTACTCCAAACGCAAGTTCTCAGGGCAGCAGCGACGGCGGCGGAACTCCACAAGCTCCACTAACCAGAACATGTTCTGTGAGGAGCGGGTTGGCTACAACTGGGCCTACAACACCATGCTGACCAAGACATGGCGTTCCAGTGCAACGGGGGATGAGAAATTTGCTGATCGGCTGCTGAAGGACTTCACGGACTTCTGCATCAATCGTGACAACCGGCTGGTCATGTTCTGGATGAGTTGTCTAGAAAAGATGCATGCCAGTGCCCCATGAAGCCAGGCTGCACAGGGCTTGGAAGGCTGTTGTTCCCATGCTGGGAAAGAGGAGCTGAGTCAGGCTTTCAGCATCAGGTGTTGGTTTGCCACTACCTATGAGGGGGGCCATAGCTTCTTTCTGGCCTTTCCCCGAATATTCTGTTCCAGGAGAAAGACTTGGAGGCAGCTGCTGCTGCTACCACCTGATCCTGTTGGCAAATGCCCAGAGCAGGAGGGAGGCACAGACTGTCTGTGGGAGGCTGTCAGTGTCTGGAAAAGTGGGTAGCAGCCCCCATGAATGTCCCTGGAGAGAGGGTGGCTCCTATCAGTGTCCTTCTCCACCATTCGTGGGATAATCTGAATAGAATCTGCCTCTTCCTTCTCAGAAGTATGCACAGTGTGTAAGATAATTATGTGAAATAATGTACTATAGGCTCACATCAGCTGTATATACCTGTAAATACGTATCAGAAGCAAATAAAACTTCACATGCAGCGTCTCTGTCCCCAGCCTTGTTCCCAGCAGCAGCAATCCCATCCTTAGCTGGGCAGTCATGTCCAGTTAATAACATAGGCACAGACATTGAGAACCTCAGGAAGACATTGGTTTGGGCGGTCTGACTGTGAGTTAACTCAGATTTTTTTCCCCCACTGACCCCTGGGCAGCAACAAGGGTACTTCCAGTCAGCTCTAGTGAGATGACTTAGGTAACCTTAGGCTGTGTGATTGAGGGTGAATCTTGCTAAAGAGTGAGCCTGTCTCTGGAATGAGGATATCATGGCATTCTGAAACATGTCAAGAGGAAAGCTTAGCTTCTCTTGACTTCCGTTTAGGTCCCACTGGTTAACAGGATAGGCTCAGCATGGAGCCTCCATCTTAGCTCTAGCTAGATGGCTAGCCTTCTTAGAAGAGGAAGGGGAGCTACAAGCCAGAGGAGGAGAACCTGGAAAGTACTATCATGTCCTCCTTCTCTTCTCTACCTAGAATTAATCACAGGCCCCACTGATTTACCTCCTCATTGCTTGCAAATTCATCCTCTTCTCCTAAGGGCTATGTTACCACTTTAAGTCCATGTTGGTTCTTGGCATGATTCTTCTCCTTTGTCTTTCCCTTACGGCTCTAGGAAAACCTAACTTGTCTTTTTTTCTTTTTTTTTTTCTTTTTTCTTTTTATTTATTTATTTATTTATTTATTTATTTGTTTGTTTGCTTGTTGTGTTTGTTTGTTTCTTTATTTATTCATTTTTGTGGCTGGCTCAGCCTGCCCTGGTGGTGGCGCTGGCGCAGCATGTGGTGCCGGGGATCGAACTGCAGTCCCCGCAGTTGCCTGAGCCCTCCTAAGCAGGCGCTTTAGACCACTGAACCATCTCGCCGGC
>PVKN010033595.1:0-12008 GCA_004027915.1 Capromys pilorides
TATACTTGTGAAATTAATAAAGGTGTAACATAGACATTTAACTGTGGTTTAAAACAATTGTATTATATCCTTGTATCATGGAATGAAAACAAATCTCATCATTTGTTGGCAAATCAGATTTATGATAGCTAATAATGTAAATCATCAGATAACTTCTCATAAAACAACTCACAGTACTTTAAAGTGCAAAGAAATGTTTCCTACCTTGCCTGCTTCTCTTTCTAAGTCGACATACTCCCGGCTAGGTGTTTGTCGTTGTTCTCCCTGCCAGCTGGCCGGAAAAAACTGGAGAGACAGATTGGTTCCTGTGGCCACAAAAGCCTTTTAGAAAAATCAATACAAACAGGATCAGGAGCAGGACATTACATAAATTATGCAGGCAGTCATTTATTTTTACATCAGTTTATGTCTTAAGCCAGGCAGCACTAAGAATACTTAAAACTAAAAAACATGCACTCATCATTTTTCTTAAGTATTAAGTTACAAACATCTGATTCCATTTTGAGGACATTTGCCATTGGCTGCTTAAATATAAAATCAGACATGGAATCAATACTTTCTTTCAGGTCATTTTTTGCTGATGTTAGGATCTTGCACTGCTAATGTCTAACCAGAAGCCACTGTCCTTTAAAAAACTTACCATTTTTTAACATGAAAATCACTGATGGTCTAAAGCTTTTGAATTTTAAAGCATACCACGATTAAAACTTGTATAAGACTCTTGGATTTTTCTTGATTTGTCTTGATCAAGGAAACCATGAATGATATGTAGCACATAAAAAATGCAGTACATAAGTGCATTTTAAAGTTATGCTTTAAAGCCCATGGTAAAAACATGGCACAAGGGATTGTGAAAAGCTGTATATGTTGGCCTGTGATGTGACAGTTACTGCTCTTTAAAAAAGAACATTTTCTACAGTTTTACCTTAAAAGAAATGAATGTGACTGTAACAAAAAGCAGCACATATTCATCTAATATTTATAAAAGATACAAATAGTATGGCTTAAAAAAGAATTTAAAACCATTTCAATAAAATATTCTATGTAGCCCCTAAGCAACTTAACTGTTATTTCACCCGTGTGAAAAATAGAAATAATGCAAGGCATCGTGAACTGTCCGAAATCTCAGCGCTCTGGAAAGCTAAAGTAAACTAGCAAACACCACCAGGCTAGTAAGACGAGCTTAAAAGAAAAAATAGGGGGCTGGTGAGATGGCTTAGCGGTCTACAGTGCGAGCATCGGGAAGTTTAGGCCACCACGCAGGGACCACAGCTCGATTCCAGGTCCCACGTGCTGCGCCGCCCCCCATACCCCAGGGAAGGCTGAGCCGGCCAAAATACAAACAAATATATAATGTGGTTGAAGAAAATAAAATCAACTTAAAAAAAAAAAAAAAACAATAGGGCTGGGGATATAGCTCAGGGGCATAAGTGCCTACCTGGCAGGCCCAGGTCCCAAATTTAATCCCCATACTTAAAAAAAAAGTAAAAAAAGGTCTGAGGATGGTGCTAGTGAAGTCTTGGGTTCAAACCCCAATACCATACACACACACACACACACACACACACACACACACAACCAAATCATTACTCTTACCAAGGGAAATACACGAAGGAAGTAAGAAGCATACCTGGGTTCAATATCCAGTACTACACACACAAAAAAATTATTCCTTGTACTGAGGGTAATAAGAAAGAAAGTAAATAGCATATTTAATTTTTTTTCTCTCGCTTAAATGTAAATTCTTAGTCAAGCATGGTGGCATACTCTTGTATCAGCACTTTGGGAAAGCCAGGGGAGAACTGCAAGCTCAGGTCAACCTGGACAATTTAGCAATTTAATGGGACATTATTTCAAAATAAAAAAGGGCCAGGCATGTAGCTCAGTGAAGGCCCTGGGTTTAGTCCCCAGTACTGCCAGAAAAAAAAAAAAGTAAGTTTTTGAGTGTTGGATCTTCATCTAAAAGCAAGAGACTCACATTTTAGACTATTTAAAGCTATATGAGTTGGGGTTATAGTTCAGCAGCACAATGCCTACCTGTCAAGCGCAAGGTCTTGAATTCAATTCCCAGTACCCAAAAAAGCCCCTGGCATGGTGGCACACATCTACAATCTCAGCACTTGGGGGGCTCAGGCAAGAGGACTGCCAAGATTGTGAGACTAGTATGGGCTACATTGTCAAAAAACAAAAACAAACACCAGTAAAACCATGATAGTTAATAGTTTATCCATCTGAGGGAATAACTTTTATTTCTTTTTTGTTTATTTTTCTTAGGAGCAGAGTCAAACTCTAGTCTAGGCTGAATATGCGTATTTCCTATTTCTATTGTTATTAATATATAACTATCAACCTAATTACTAAATCTCTACATTTCTTTTGATGTCATTTCTCTAATAATTAGAATAATCTTTTCTTATGGTAGTTTCTACAAACAGAAACTGAACAACAATATTACAACAGTAACCTTTAAAAAATAATCCATGAGGGCTGGGGATATAGCTCAGCAGCACAGCATCTGCCTGGAGAGATTGTGACTTCCATTTCTAGTACAAAAAAAAAAAAAAAAAAACAACAACCAAAAAACAAAAATACTATTAGCATAGATTTTATCCACTGACACTACTTCAAATGAAAAACAGCTTTTGGGGGGGCCGGGGAGGCAGTTCTGTGGCACGAGTGCCTGCCTGGCAAGTGCAAGGTTGTGAGCTTGAACCCAGGTCCCACCAAAAAAAAACCAAAATAAAACAAAAAAAGAAAAAATATATAACAAAGAAAAACAGCTTTTGGGAGGGAAAACTAAAGTTTCCTAACAAATTGGTATTTGTAAATCAGTTACAAATAAGTGCTGAATAACATAAAAGAAGTAACTTTTGTCTGTATGAGGTTCTCAATATGCTTCCACAGGCCAGCCTCCAACTCTTGGGTTCAAAGGATCCTCCTAGCGGGGCATGGTGACACAATACCTGTAATTTGAACACTTAAAAACCTGAGAGATAGGAGGATTACAAATTGGAGACTAGTCTATGCTATACAGTAAGATCCTTTCTCAAAAAATAAAAAAGGTCTTTCTTCCTCAGCCTCGCAAGGAATTAGATCTACAGGAACAGGCTCACACCCTTTGTTTAGAGGAAATCATTTTAGGCTGTGCATGGTGGTGCCCGCCTGTAATCTCAGCACCTGGGAGGCTGAGGCAGGAGAATTGGGGCAAATGTGAAGCCAGCCTGGGCTACAAAGTGAGTTCAGGCCAGCTGGAGTTACACACTGAAATCCTATCTTAAAAAGATAAACCATCATTGTGAGATTAGTCAGTCTTCATGTCAGTCTTACATAATGAAATTCTCTGAGCAGAATGGTGGCAAATAAGAGATTTAGCCCTTATCCAAATATCCTATGTCTAAATCTCTAAGGCATATTTCTTCAGTATTGCATTCATCTTCAGTATAGCCCATCAACTCTGGGCTACAACATCCTACATATCTTATTGTCTTGGCTTTACCACTTTATACCCACTATCTCATCAAGATTCCTATCTTGAGAGAAAAAGTTAGAGCAATAACTAATTACTAGAATAAAATTTTCTTTCTTTTCCTTTTTTTTTTTTAAGACAAGGTCTTGAAATCTAGTATAGGCTAGTTTTGAACACACTATGTAGCCCAGGCTGGCCTCAAACTCACAGGAATTCTTCTGCCTCAGCCTCCCTAATGCTGGGATCACAGACATGTGCCACTATATCCAGCTAGAACAGCATTGGGGCTAAGGTGATAATTCTGTAGAACAAGCACTTGCCTGGCAAGCACAAGGGCTTGAACAAAAGGTGGTCTAAGCACTTGCGTGGGCAATCCCAGTCAGGCACAGGGGACAGTGGGTCAATCTCTAGACCTACCCTAAGGCAACCTGAGACAGACAAAAAGAAAACCCTTGCAAGCTAGAATAGCATTTTCCAAATTCACTTGACCATGAGACATTTTTCTTTTATGCTGCCTGGCGAAACACCCAAGGTCTTGTCCTTGCAAGTAAGCACTCTACCACTGAGCTACATCCAGGCCTGAAACATTTTTTTAATGTAGTGCCTACACATAAGAACAGAGAAAATTCTTTTGGAAAATATACTAATGATAATGTTTGTAAGATTTTCAGGTTGTCCTAACTATACTTTAGAGGCTTTAATTTGTAAAATCACACACTTTACACCAATTCAATACATTTTTAACCATTCAACTGTCAGGATTAAAATATATATTAGAAAAAAAACATGGTAGCACATGCCTGTAATTCTGACACACAGGAGACTGAAGCAGGACTGCCATGAATTCTAGGCCAGCCTGAGGTACATAACAAGTTCAAGGCTATCCTGGATTATACAGTGAAATCCTGTCTCAAGAAAATAAAAACCATAAAAACAAAACAAAAAAATAAAAGAAAATATTTATTAGGGCTGGCATGGACAATCTGTAATCCCAGCACTTGGAAAGCTGAGGTATGAAGACTGTTGTCAGAAGCCAGCCTGGGTTACAGTAAACACAAAGTTAGCCTGAACTACACAGTGAGACTATATCTCAATAAACAAACAAAGGCTTTAGATGTAGTCCAATGTGAAGACCCAAGGTTCAATCCACAGTGCCACAAAAAATTGTTTGTTTTACTCTCCTCATAACAGTCACCATGCTCTATGCATTTCTTCTTTTATTATTAGTATTGATGCTATTTCCTATGCTATTAACTACAACAAAAATTTCACAAAAGGAGTAAATCAAATTTTATCAAATAGATACTTCTCATCTATAATTACTATTTCATGTGAAAAGGATTTTTAATTTTATAGTAAAGAGTTAAAATCCTTAAGTTACTGTATTGCATTTCTAAACATAAAATGAATGTTTTACTAACCTCAAGGCCACATTAAAGAGACATTCAAAATCAAAAAGAGGAAGAAGCAACTGTAGGGCTTGGAATATAGTGCAGTGGCCCGAGCACTATACCAAACAACAAAAAAAGTAACTGTCAGGAGAAGGATTGGCACATTTTAAGAACTATATATGCTCCCACTGCATAAGACAACTGTCAAAGTAGAGACAAAATAATGTCTTCCACAACAGGTAGACACCACATCCTATTTGTTTTTTAGTTGTTTGTTTTTTGTGGAACCGGGAATCGAACTCAGTCCCTTGCACTTGCCAGTCAAGCACTTATTCTACAGAGCTCTCTCTCCAGCCCCCCACATCTTATTTGTAATAAGACCAATTTCAGGCATTAAATTATGTAATTTCCTCTACATTCAAATAAATTAAGTACTTCAAACATGAAAGGCATTTTGTAAAATAACTCTATCCAAAGGCGTATATCAGGATATGATTTTTACCCCCTAGAAATTAAGGATCATATTTTTTGTTATTGTGTTTTGGTTTTCATTACCTAGCTCAGGTTGACTCTGAACTCATGTTGAGTTTCTCTTGCTTCAGCTTCCTGAATGCTAGGATTATAATATATGTCACCACACACAGGTTTATAATTTAAATGTGTGTAACAATGAACTAAAAAGAAAACTAGAGATGGAAATATGAAATTCCTTTCCAAATAAAAATTAACAGAATTAAATCTACTTCCTTTAACCTTTCATATTTGTCAGAAAACAAATTAAACATGGCCTGCAAAACTTTGTGTCATCAGATATTTATGAGAAGTTCTAGCTAGAATATCCAATTTAGCCCAGAAAGAAATTTATGATAAACCCCAAAGTCTATAAATGCTGTTATACTACATATTTTTTTTTTCCTTTTTTTTTGTGGAACCAGGGATTGAACTCAGGCCCTTGTGCTTGCCAGGCAAGCACTTATTCTACTGAGCTATTTCCCTGGCCCCAAATATTTCTTTTCTTTTTTTTTTTTTCTGTACCAGGCATGGAACTCAGGACATTGCACTTGCCAGGCAAACACTTATTCCTCTGAGCTATCTCCCTGGTCCCGTTATACTACTGCTGTATCTTGCAGCAATACTATAATATAGCCACTCAGATATAGTGTGGGTTGAATTATACCTCCAATGCATAATTGCATGCAAAAAGTCTGCCATAACAGAAAACACCACTCACTATGCTTTACTGGGTTTCAGACAACCTCTGCTTTAAAACAGAGACAGTATTTTGTATCTCATCTTTTTCTTTCATTAGGTATATCATCCATCTTTTTTTCTTTTTCTTTTCGTTTCCCCCTAGAAATGGATATTGAGCCCAGGCAACTTCATACTGAGACATATCTTTCCCTCTTTTTAAATTTGACATAACGTCTCTCTAAATCACTAAGATGCCCAGATTGTATTGGAACTTATAATCCTACATCCTATCTCAGACTCATACTGTTTCAGGATTACAAGGGTGTGTCACCATGCCCAACTCTTAGGCACTGTTTGCAAAAGAAAACCTGAAAGATAACGCCATCAGTGGACCACTGATTCTTTTTTCTACCATTCAGGGATTTAAAAAAATCAAAAACACAAAAACAAACATAAAAACATTTGCTTACAAGTTTGAATTACATAACTAGCACCAGTACTCAAAGTACTTAAGGAACTTGGGTGAAAGATAAAAGAATTTCTTCCATAACACGCGTTAACGACCACATATAGGTACCGATAAATCAGTATCATCTCAGTTTCTGTTGTATCATTCCAAATACTTTTCATTTTAAATATTAACTATGCTTTAAAAATAAATCTGGAGTGTGGAAGTGCACAGCCTGTAATTTCAGCATGGGGAAGACTATAAAGGCATGAGTTCCAAGGCCAGTCTGAGCTAAACAGTGAATGTAAGGCCAGCTGAGAATATGTACACCCGATCTCCAAAAAAAAAAAAGAGTTTGATGCTGAAAAGGAGAATTTTAGTATGTAAATTAAATCTTAATAAAAGTAAATATGTGGTTATCAAGGAGGGAGAGTAATTTTCTAGTGCCTTCCAACTGCTAACCAGTTCAAACAGCATAGCTTTAAGTCTCCAGCCAACACACCACGAAGGTAACAGGATTCCACACGGTGCTCCATTTTTCAATTAACTTTTCTATTGTTTCTTCCTACCACTGCCTCATTAGCATTTCAATTGTACAAAATCCACAAGATAATTAAGACACATGAATTTTTTCAACCCAAGGTTTGATGGTGGAGAGATATCAAATCTATTACCTAAAAAACAGAGGCCTCAAGGAAATCAACTGTGGCAAATCGTGTTGTTCTTAGGTAACCTGCAGCACTAACGGGGTATATTTAGATCACAAAAGACAATGACTTTTAGATCAGAAAATGACTTCTTTTTGAATCTCCTGAGCAATAATAATATTCTAAGAAAACTGCACATCCTTTAGCATCTTCCTGTGGGGACAATAACTGTAATAAAGATGTATTCTTAACCATATTAGAAGCAAGGTAGTTTCATACCAAGATCTACTAACAAATCTAAGAAACAAACTACCCCATTGGGCATAATGACATATGCTTGGAATCCCAGCACTCTCGAGGCTGAGGCAGGACGTACACAAATGCAAGCCTAGGGAATTTAGAGACTAAGTCAGACCTTGTCTTAAATTAAAAATTAAATGGGCTGAGAATGTGATGGCCCTGGGTTAAATCTCGACTACGAAAGATAAGAGAAATTAAAATTAAAAGAAGCAAACTATCTCTGATCTCACGTTTCTTAGTGGCTGTTTTCTTCCAGTATGTACCTGAACCCTGATCGGGGTCACAGCCCATCCAAGACCTCTTGCTTGTTTACTTTGTTTGGCTCGGGTTCTAGATACACTCGCGGTCAACCTATCCCCTAAGCCGGCTCTGGGAAACACGAGCCACCGCGGCGGGGCCACAGGAAAAGCGTGTCCCCGCGAAGACCTGCACGCCAGCCTCTGGTTTTCGCCTTTTGAATCCCGAGTAGGAAGTGAGTCGGCGCCCGCTTAGTTCCGGGAGCCACAGCGTCCGTGGCGCCGTCCGGAACCCGCCTGGGCCGCGCGGCCCCCGCGCAACAAGTGACCCGCGCGCGCCTCGGTCTCCACGTCCGCCCGCCGACTTACGATCTCAGAGCGGCCGTCGCGGCAGGCGTTCTGGAAGCGCATCTGCCGCTCCTCATGGGGCCGGTCCCTGAAGCCCGTGTACTTAATCTGCAAGGAAGAGATGGCCTGAAATCGGCAAATCCGCGCCGCCGCCCGCCCGCCCGCCCGCCCCGCGCGGCGCCGATAAGGACAAGCGGAGTCTGCGGGCGGCGGCCGCCCCAGCGAGATTGTCCCTCCGCGGCTCGCCACTCCGGCTTCGCAGGGACCGCACCACCCAAACTTTTCTCCGCCCGGGCCCACTAGGGACGCACCGCGGCCTCCGCACTACCCGTATGCCTCACCTCACACTCGCGGCTCAGCTTCCTGAAAAACTCTTCGTTCTCGAACTTGCTTCTCTGGTCCGGCACTACGCGCGGCATCTTCCCGCCCTGTATCGGCGCCCGCCGGCCGGGCTCGGGGCTTGCGCGGGCACCCGCTGGCCGGCTCCGCGCTGACCAACTGACCGCCCACCCGCGGCGCTCGGACTCCCGCTTCTCTTTGTTTAGGGCGCCCGCCCGCGTGGGCTCCCGCTCCAGCGAGTCTGAGGAGCCGCCGCCCGCTCGAGCCCAGCCCACGCCGCCGCTGTCGCCTCAGCCGTTGCCTACCGCCCGCGCAGACCCAGCTCTCGCCGCCCCCGGCCGCCAACGCCGCCACTTCCTCTCACCGCCCACCTCGTTCACTCGCCCGCCCGCCCCGCCCCCGCTGGCCCCACCCCTCCTCCGCGCGCGCGCCCGCCCGCCTCAAAACTCCAACAAACAAGATGTACCATTCACAACTCCGTGGCCCGCGGCGCGCATGCGCTACCCGCTGGTTTGCGGGGCGGCTGGGTTGCAAGCAGACAGGGCTGCAGGCAGCCTGGGCTGTTTCTAAAGAGCAGCTCCCTTTCTGTTGGCTATCCGTGAGCCACTCATGCAGGGTACAGCTGTCCTATGGGGCTCTTCCTGCTCTTTGGTAACTGAGACTGGCTCCTGTGTGTCTTTTCTTCTGCCCTTCCTTGGCCATCTGTAACTTCTGTACTTCCCAGCCACGTGGAGTGACCCCATATTGCTTCTTGAAGGCAAGGAAACCTAAATCCCTGAGATCATTGCATCCCCAAACCCACAGGGAGGAGTGTATGCTGTGTACATTTAAGATCAAAGGCAAAAGCAGGCTAATGCCAACCACATTATGGTCAGACTGGCCTTAAATGGGACCCCATAGCTCGGTCGCCTGTCTGCTGACTGCAGCCTTAGACAAGAACTGAACTGCTAAGCCTCGGATTCCTAATTTCTTAAATGCAGACACAGTGTTAGCATTACAGTCTTTGTGTAGGTCTAGCACATAATACGCTCTAAATATATATATATATTTTTTGGAGGGACCAGGGTTCGAACTCACAACCTTACACTTGCCAGGCAGGCACTTGTGCCACGGAGCTATCTCCCCAGCCCCCACCCTAAGTAAATTTTAAGTTTCTAAATAACAAGTTAAACTGTCCATAGCGATACACTCCTGTCATCCCAGCACGTGGGAAGCTAAGGAAGGAGGATCGCAGTTTCCACATTCACCTTCCACCTCTGCCAGGACAATCCAGCAACTTCATGAGATCCTTGTGAGATCCTGTCTCAAAACACAAAGAGGAGATGTAACTCAGTGTTCAATCAAGGGGGAGAGGGGGGAGAATTACATCTGTATATCTCTCTCTTGCCAGTCAAATGTGCAATCAAATTCACAAAACAATATCTACAAGTTCTAAGAAAGTTATTAAATCCAAACTAGAGAAAATCTAACACCTAACTTAGGACAGTTGGCTCAAAGTTGATCCAAGCAGGCTCAGGGGCCTGGGGTTCAATTCCCAGGCCTGCTGTGCTGGCCCCTCCCCTGGGGCGGACAGAGTCAGTCGACAATTGAGACTGGTGTGGTTGCCCCAGCTCTTGAGAGGCTGTAAACAGGCGGATCACTATGACTCCGATCTAGTAGTGAGACCCTGAACACCCTGTAGACTCTTCCCTAAAATACAAAAAACAAAACAAAACAAAACACCCCAACAAAGTTGATCCAAAGCAAATCCTGGTCTTTGATGCTCCAGTTTATAAAAAAACTCAGCTCAGACTGGCTATAGTGACACATATTTGTAATATCAGCACTCTGAGAAGCTGAGATAAGAGGTCTGAAATTGGAGCCCAGCCTGGGGAATTTGGGGAATTTATCAACTTAGTGAGACCCTGCCTCAAAAGAAAAACAGAAAAAGAAAGTTTAAAGCTTGGAATGTAGCTCAGTGGAAAAGACCTGCGTTCAATCTTCAATCCTGCAAAAACAACAAAGCTCTACCTCAGCCCAAGGATGGCAAATAGGAGAAGACTCTGATTGGCACTATCTGGCCAGATTGCAAAGGATTATGAGAATATATCTAAATTCACAGGAATTAGTTGCAAGTCCAACTGATACTATAATGCCTGCCTGAGTGCGGAATTTCACAAAATTTCCCATCCCTGTCCAAATCAATCTGTTTTACAAATACGGAACTGAGATAGGATAGCCAACTGTCTTGGTTTGTCAGAGACTGTTCTGGTTTTTATGAAGAAGGTCTCATGTCTCCCAAGTAACCATTCAATTTCTTGGTAAACTGGGATGATTGGTCACCCTCTGAGGTCTGGAGAGTGACTGCTCAAAGTTGAGGTCTACCAGCAAAATCAAACCTGTAGGCCCACTGGCTATGATGGTACAGACATGTGGTTCCAGTCCCAGCTTGTGGGGAGGGTGACACAGGAGCATTTCTTGAGCCCAGGGGTTGGAGAACAGCATAGGCAGTACAGCTAGATTCTGTCAAAAGAAAGAGAAAAGCAGTTTTGAAGGCTGGAGGTTTTGATGGGCATACTCCTCCGAATAGCAAACAGAATCAGTTCCTTCCTAGGGTATGTTCCCCTGAGCCACATCATGCTTATGTATAAAGAAATAGGAAGGATGTAGACATGGATGTCAATGACTATGATTGGTAGATCTTCAGCTATCTCAGAATCTTCCTGTCAAGCCTATTTCAATCGAAAGGGACAGAAAACTTGTTTCAATAAACTCTATCAAGTTGGTGTTTTGTTCATCTTTTTTGAGACGGGGTTTTGTTATGCAGTTCATCCCAGACTTGAGCTTACTTTGTAGCCCAGGTTGTCTTCAAACTCACACCAATCTTCTTGCCTCAGCCTCCTGAATCCATACCTGGCCAAACTTATGCATGAAAGGTTTGTTTTATTCAAGTATATCAGAGAAGGAAGTAGATGAGCATTATCCTCAGATAATACTTTTTCTTTTCCAGTTCTCCATTTTTTCCTCTTAATTCTCTCAGTTTCTCTTGGATGATATTAGTTTTTTGGCAAAAGATAGAGCCACTGGTAATATAGCTCAGCAGCACAAGGGCCTGCTTTGCAAATGCAAGGTCCTGAGTTCAATTCCTGGCACCAAAAAAAAAAAAAAAAAGATGGAGCCACCTACTTCTGTATCTTCACATAAAATTAGTATAAAGGACTTCGATTACCCATCTTTGGTCATATATTCTACCTCAGGAAAAATTTTATGTCCACCATGATGTAGTGATATGATTGGTTAACTTACATTGTAACAGGTTGGGAACCTGTGGTTGGCAGCATCTGAAAGACTCTGATGGTTGAAAGATGGAAAGAGGAAGAATAAAAGTTTCCCCAGAAGGACAGAATACGAGGTCATTATGGGTCCATTGAAACTTCTATCAGAAACATGCAAAGGATGCCATTTGTATTTTGCTCCATAAATGTTCTGGTCAGACTAGTAGAATAAGTCCACATTAGCACAGGCAAAATGCAGGGAAAACTAGTTTTAAAAATCTGCACCTAAAAGATAAAGTTAAAAGTTTTTATAGGTAAGTGGATGCAACTAGATTTATTTATTTATTTATTTCACTCATAAGTGAAATAAATCAGACCTGCAAGTGCA
>PVKN010033596.1:0-11988 GCA_004027915.1 Capromys pilorides
ATATGATATATAAAAATAAAGAAAAGCTCAAATCTCTTCCAGCATTAGAAATCAGCATCTTATGTACCTCCTAGGATGTGTACAGTTTCCCTTTAAAGACATATTTATCTAATCACCTCTATAAAACTCTTTTATCTTTGCAAGTGATTGAACCAATTTCTTTATTTAACAAACATTTATTGAGCATCTGCTCAGGACTAGGAATAGGGGACAAGAAAATGCTGATACTTCAGCTCTCATGGAGACCACAGCCTAGGGCAGAAGAAGACAGGAAGAATCTAATGACATTTCAATATCTTAAGTGCTGTAAGAATAGTGTATGCATGTGTCATCTGCTCAAGTCTGGGATACAGACGAGGTGTATTTATACTAGTAGGGTGTTATGGAGGGATTGTTGAAAGGTCACTTCCTCCGAGTTGAGACTTAAAAGATAAATAAAAAAGACTAACCTGGTGAACAGGTATGTAGGGTGCACTGGAAGAAGGGAATTCTAGGGCAAAGTGGAAAAGATGGAGTAGACAGGCTGATAGATGAGCGAGAATGAGGTATGCTTGGGAAACTTGTGCCAGCTGTAGTAGCGACAGGGAATAAAAAGGCAAGTTAGGAAAGGATCAGAAATAAAAGCTCCTGGGCCAGCAAGATGGCTCAGTGGTCTAAAGTGCCTGCTTAGGCAGCTGCAGGGACTGTGGTTCTATCCCTGGCACCACATGCTGTGCCAGCCCCATTCCCAGGGCAGGCTGAGCTGGCCATAATATAGATATAGATATAGATATAGATATAGAGATAGAGATAGAGATAGAGATAGAGATAGAGATAGAGATATATAGAGAGACGCTCCTGTTCAGAATTGTGCAAGAGCTCCTGAAAGCTGTGACTAGCAGGGAGGTGGACCTACTCAAATATGCACTTGGGGGAAGGTTACTCTGAAGCGTGAGAGATGGCAGATGGATCTGAAAGGCACAGATTATACTAGTTCAGGGGGCCTAATAAGATCAAATGAAGATGAATCATGGTACCAGAAGAATAATGAAGAGAGGATGTACTCATGCATTATTTGCGAGATGTGATCTCTAGGACCTCCTGAGGGATTAACTATGAGGTTGAGAAAAGAGGGAATAGCTAAGAAATACTTGAGCAAATTCCTTTCTTCTTTAAACTAGAAAGAGCTACTAACTGAAATGGGGAAAGATGTAAGTCTGGTGGTCAGGAGTTTAAGTTTGGATATAATAGATATGAAGTGCTATCTAGAAGTTAGATAGTAGGTACAGTGGTAGAAACACAAAATTAAAATACTGGGTCCATGGCCTGAACTTGTAACACTGAGTTGAGACCTACTGGTATTTGTGTTGTAGGACAGACCCTGTGTGGAGACAAAATTACCCAAGAAACTGTGCAAGCTGAGAAGCAGGAGGTTAGTGTCCTGTGGGAAGAGAAGGTGAAAGAAGATGATGCCAAGGAAGTATGGGAGAGTCGGACTATAAATGAAGGAAAGTCAGAGAAGCAAGGCAGTGTAAGCAAGTCTTAGAAAGAGGAGCAGCTCAAAGTACAGACCACAGGCGCCAGAGTGAAGGAGGAAAGGAGGGCTGCGAGGACGGCACTGACAGACCAGGAAGAATGAGGCTGCAAAGGGCCTTAACTCTGATGATGAGGATCAGATAAGGATGGGGACAAAAACAGTAGAGTAAGATCATGTGAAAGAATGAGGAGTGCATGTTTAGTACGGCCTACTGGAATTCAGTATCTTGGAGAGATTACAAACATAAGAATACATTTCTGAATTTATGTAAAACTATGTGTATGATTTTGCATACCTTGAGTATATATTCAGTATAACAGATAAGACCCAGATAATAAACAGGCCCAGACTTCATTACTGCCAGATTTATTTTCTAAGGGGTAAAGAATGTCAACTGAAATTAATTATAACAATAGAAAGAAATAGAATACATTTGAAAGACCTTTTCTTGAAGTTCATAACATCATATTTTCTCTTTCTTTGGTTTGTACAGGGTACAAAACATTTAAGCATAGTTTCAATTCCAAAAACAAATATTTCTAAAGATAGCTATTTGAATTTTCTTTGCTTTCATAAATATCTAAGACTCTTTCCATAGTAATTGCCAAAATGATAACTACAATAACAATTCTCTTATAAAATATATTCTTTGGTACGTATTAACGTTAACCCCAGTAGTTATGGGGAAGAACATATTTTAGGAAATAATTTTTTTTTTTGTTAGAACTCAGTTATATTTGTTTATGGTTGTATTGGTCAGGATTTTACTTAGAGGAACAGAAAGATATAAGGAACAGATATTAACACAAAGTATACACTATATAAGGAGTTATAAGATTGGCTTACAATAATCAGCCACAGAGTCAGATGAGGAAGCGTGCATAGGGCATTTTCACCCTCTGGATTGGAGAATTCAGTCCCGAGGTCTGAAACTCGCTGCAGTACTCCGTGTAAGTCTCTATCTGTCGGCTGATGGGTCTGCGATAGAAGACTGTGATGGACACTGAAGGGTCTGCGACAGATGGTGAAAGATCCAAGATGGAGGCTGAAGAGTCTGCGCTGCAAGCCAGATGATGAAGTCCAGGCCAAATGCGAAGACTGAAGCTTCTCCGAGGAAGTGACGTCTTGACTCCTTCTTCAGCCCTTTAGAAAGTCTCTGTGCTCAGTCACTCTGATGTGGGCCCATTGTGCCCTAGGGTGGAACCAATCATACTCCAGCATGGGCCCTTGATCCTGCTCTAGGGAGGAGACAATCATATCCTAGGCAGGCCCTGATCCTGCTCCAGGGAGGAATCAATTGGGGCGGGGACCCTCCCACCAACAGGGAGCCAGGCCACTGAGTCATCCAACCAAGTTGACACAACGTATCAACCACTACAATGGTAGAGGCAGAAATCTAAAGCTATCTCCCAAGATTTATTCCTTTGCTATTCAATCAAAGATTAATCCAAGATTTGTCATAAAGGGACTTTACAGGTGAAGTTAAAGTTACTGATTAGATGACTTCAAAACAGATTATCCTGGTAGACCTAACATAATGATGTAAGCCCTAAAAAGAGAAACAAAATAATTAGTGAGCTATGGCAAAAGAAAGAAGAGAAGATCTCTTTGAAGCAGAAGAGGAAAATTGGAGAGACTTTATGCAAAGGTCTTGACCCACTGTCACAGATTTAAGGGCAGCCATGATTTGAGAAACATAGGTAGTCTCCAAAAGCTGAGAACAAATCCAGTCAACAGCCAGCAAGGCCACAGAGATTTCAGCCATCAGCTGAATTCATGGAATGGAATTCTTATTTATTTATTTAAATTTTAAGAAGAAAAATAACAATGAGACTGTTTCGAAACACATTAGGATAGCCACAATAATTAATAAAATGCATATTGTCTTTATAGTAGTTGCTCACAGTACAAGATGCAGATATGATAACTTTTCTAAACACTATTGGTACAAATATTTCTTCTCACTGAGCTAAGAGAAAGTAGTTGTATGCATAGTCCAATATTCTATAATAGTAGTGGGTTATCAGCACAGCCTGCAATGTCAGAAGCTGTTGACTTGAGCCTTTTACAGCTCATCATATTAATCTGGCTTTACTTTTTATACCTGGTGGTTAAACTTTTCTTTTGGATGGTTAAGACTAAGTTAAAGCAAGACCTATAGAGCAAAAAAATATAATTTTTGTAACTGACAAAGTCAGTCAAATCCCCTCAGGATTTATCCTGAAACCATGTACAGGGGGCTTTTGGGTTAGCTCAGTGTTTTAAGCACCTGCACAGGCAATCCCAGTCAGAAACAGGGAACGGAGGTTCAGTCCCCACCCCCACCCTTAAGGCAGCCTGAGCCAGCCCAAAACACAAAACAACAAACTCTTCTCAGAACGGAATTCTGACAATAGCCTGAAGGAGTCTGGAAGCCAGCTCATTCCTAGAGCTCTAAAAAGCAATTCAGTCTGAGAGGCACCTTGACTTCCGGCTTGTGAAACCTCAAGCAGAATGTCAGCTTAGTCAAACTACCCCTTGACTTCTGGCCTATAGAACTATGAGATCAGGGTGCAAATAACTGAGCATTATTTTAAGCTACTAAAATAGTGGAAATATATTATGAGAGCACTGGAAAACTAATACATTTGCATAACTTATTGACCTCAAATGTGCTCTACTGAATCTCACTTTTCTGTTCCTTAATATAAATTTGGATAGAGGTCATACATTTCCAATCTTACACAGTGAAACCCAGTCTAATTTATTTTTCTTTAACTTACTTTGAAATTTTTTTTAAAAATAGTAAGGTAAATATCCTTATTTCTATATATTTATATCTAGATCTACATCCATATCTACATCTATATATCTATACATTATTCATCAATTATTAATTTGACCTCAAAGACATCTGACAAAGTTTGGACAGTCTTTCATTTTGTGTGTGTGTGTGCGTGTGTGCGTGGGTGTGGGTGTGTGTGTGGATGTGTACTACTGAGGATTGAAGTCAAGGTCTTCACACTGAGCTACATCCTCAGTCCTTTTGTTTTGTTTTATATTTTGAGACACGGTCTTACAAAATTGCCCAGGCTGGATCAAACGTGAATTTCTTCTGCCTTCCTAAGTAGCTGGGATTACAAGTGTGCACTACCCCAACCAGCTGGAGAAACTTTTGGTTGTCATGACTGTGTCATGATACTAGTATATAGTGAATAGATTCTAAGAATCCTGCTTAACATTTTATAATGCAAAACACTACAAAACAAGTTATCTCCAAAATGTCAATAATGCTGATAAGAAATTGTTTTCTATATACACGTTTTTTGAACTGGTTTATTATTATTTTATTTTATTTTTTTTTTTTTTTTAGGGAAGGGTCTACAGGGTGTTTAGGTCTCATTACTAGATCAGACTGGTAGTGATCCTACCTGTTTACAGCCTCCCAAGAGCTGGGATTACAGATATGCACCACCACACCCAGTCTCAATTGATGTCTCAGTGTGCCCCGGGGGTGGGTCTGGCACAGCAGGTCCTGTGATCAAATCCCGGGCCCCCTGTGCCTGCTTTTAGGCGCTTCAATCAGCTGAGCTATTTGGCCAGCCCTTGAGAAGGTTGTTTTTTTGTTTTTTGTTTGTTTTTGTTGTTGTTTGGGGGTTTTTTGGCTGGTGCAGGATGCCTTAGGGGCGTCAGGTAAGGCTTGTGGAGCTGTGGATGGTAACCTGGTCCCCTGCGCCTAATTGCATTTGCCCAAGTAGGCACTTAAACAACTGAGCTAAGCCACAGGCCCCCTTGAACTGTTTGAAAGTTATAGTCATTACAGCACTTTTTACCTTAACTGCTTCAGTTTGCACTTTTAAAAGACACAAACTCATATAGCACCATTTTATACTGATACAACAACACTGCTCAATATAAAGTTCATTTTCAAATTTCCCCATTATCTCAAAAATATATTTCATGGCTTTTTTTTTAAAAGAAATTGTTTTATTTCCTATCAACCTCATTTCCATTTTGTTAAAACGCCTGCAGGACAGCTCAAGACCACTCCGTGGTGGTTCCTACTCACTCAATGGCCTGTGCAGTGGGGGTGCAGGTCAGCTTCTGTGGCCACCTAAGCACTCATCTTCAGTAGGGAGCTGCTGAGTGGGCACAGGGACACCTGCATACATTCAGACAAGTCTGTGACCTCAGGCTGAGCAGTAGTGCACTTGGGCGCTGGTGCACTCCATTTGCCCTGAATTTCCTCCTTGGTCACAGCCTTTTCAGCAGTAGCCTGTTCTTCTTTTCCAATTTCTTCAGGATGCCCATAGAAGTAGAGATCAGGCATGACTTCCCACAGGTGTTCACAGGAGATGGTGCCATGCACGCCCAGCACTTCTGGGGCCAGCGTTCACCCCATCAAATTCAGTGATTGAGTTCCCTTACTATTGTACAGGATGGCAATGTCCACATAGTACAGAGGAGTTTGTGTTGCACAGAGATGGTTGGCAATGTTGACATAAGATGCCTCCATGAAGGACTGGTAGTCAGGCCTGGGGTCAGTAACCACCAGAAGACATGGCTCTCAGAAGGCTGCCTGGATCCAGTTAGTGAAGGTCCCAGGAGTAAAGTGGCCAGTGATAGGAGCAGCTCCAGTGGCAGCAGCAAACCAGCACAGCTCACAGGCCCGTGAGCCTAGAGGATCTGATGCTGACATCAGCATGCTTTTCAATGGCAACTATGGCTCAAGTTGCCAGGAGAAGCTTCTCCCAGTTGACTCAGGTGTATGATGTGGATTCCATCACTTTTCCTTTTACGGATATACTGCGCCATCTGGAAATCCAGGTTGGTGCTACCTAAGTAGATACCTGTGGTAAGGAATTTGAGGACATCCTCTTCCTTCATTTGTTAGACATCAAGGACTCTGGACATTGTGAAGTTTCCCTTTAAGTTACCATGGGAATCAAGAACAACACTGTATGGAGCTCTGCCTCAGCAGTATAGGGAACTGTTTTATGGCTTTTTTAAAAAACACAGTTAGGTCTGGCTAGATAGCTCAGCAAACTAAAGTGCCTGCTTAGGCAGCCACAGAGACTGGGTTCAGTCCCCACTGTAACATGCCAGTCCTGCCCCAGGGGCATGCTGAGATGGCAATTGAGACTGGGCAAGGTGGTGCATTCCTGTAATCCCAGCACTTGGGAAGCTGAAAACAGGACAATCACTATGAGTCCACTCTGTGTAGTGAGACCCTGTAGAACCTGTACTAAATACATTTAAAATATATATATATATATATATATATATATATATATATATATATATTTCAATCAAGGGTACCTAGGTTGGCATGTTGATTAATATTTTAAATGTAGAATATAAGAAGCTCTGATTTTCAAACAACAGGGTTTAAGAAGCAAAGTATGTCAGTTGTAAGATCTGATGGTCTGCAATTCTAACACAACATTATAGCTGAAATGAATATACTTATTAATTCAGCAGGTTGTTAGTACACTAAAAATCTGTCTTGCAAGAATATCCTCAAACATGACTTCTCTGCTTTTAGGAAAGAACGGGGAATTCTGTTTACAATAACCCGATGACCCCACTGAATAAACATCAAGCTGAAACAATCAAGAAAGAACTTTTCCCAAAGAAAAAATACAAATGAACAAAAAGCATACAAGAAATATTGCTAATCATCAGGGAAATGAAATCAAAACCACAAAAATCAGGGATGACACATCACTTCACGCCAGTTAGGGTGGCTATTCCTCCCACCAAAAAAACAAGATATGGAGGGGACACGGAAAAATAGTAACCCCTGTGAACTGTTAAGAATAAAAAAAGGTGTAAAATAATATGGATCTTTCTCAAAAAGTTGGAATTAGGGGCTGGTGGTATAGCTCCATTGGTAGCTGCTTGCCTAGCACACATAGGGCCTTGAGTTCAATATCCAGCACCATAAAAAAAAAAGAAAAGAAAAAATATAACTACTATATGATCCAACTGCCGCAGCCATAAGTATTCAAAAAAATTAAAAGCAAGATCTCAGAGGTAATAACATATTTGTGCTCACTTCAGCACTACTCACAGCCAAATGAGGAAACTACATAAACTTTTATCAATTGATCAATGTATAAAACCAATGTGCTATATAAACATATAGCAGAATAATACTTAGTACTTATTTATTTATTTATTTATTTATTTGGTACAGGATCTCGCTACATAACTCAGACTCACAATGTAAACAGAATTGCCCTTTCTTTCCTAAAAGCAGAAAAGTCATGTTTGAGGACCCTCCTGTCTCAGTCTCCCTAGCACTGGAATTACAAGCATGAGCCACCATGTCTAGTTTTGGTGGCTGGCACTATGTGCATGGGTTCTGGAATCAACATAGCATGTGGTACCAGGGATCAAACCCAGATCCTTTTGCTTGCCAGGCAGGTGCTTAGATAACCGAGCTATCTCTTCAGCCCTTACTTAGTCTTTAAAAAGTAGAAAATTCTCAGTGACACTCTACATCATGGATAAATCTTGAGATTATGCTAAATGAAATAAGGCAGTCACAAAAAGATATACTATACTATATGATTTCATTTACATGAAGTATATAGGCAACCAAATTAATAAGAAACCAAAAATAGGATGTGGTTACTAAGAACTGAGGAATAAGAAGTAAACAGAGTTGACTAATGGGTGGAGTTTCAATTTTGCAAGATAAAAATGTTCTAGAGATCTACTGCACTCAAGATGTATATAGTTAACACTACTATACTGTATGCTTAAAACTGGTTAAGATGGCAAATTTCACATCATATTTTTACTACACCAAAAAAAACCCAAACCAAAACAACAGAAAGGTAACCACAATACCATGATAACACTTAAGGAAACAACTTTTATTTCATTAAATACTCAATTGACAATGACTAAGTAAGGGCTGAAGAGACAGCTTGGTGATCTAAGCACCTGCCTGGCAATTAACAAAAAAAGGTCTACTTATTTCTAGAGGTAAATTCATCTACTAACATCATGGGTTAGAAACATATTCAATATTACAAAGCCATGCATGGTACTACTCATCTAAAATTCCAACTACTTGGATAGCTAGAACAAGAGGATTACTTGAGATGAAGAATTCAAGGCCAGCCTGGGTAACACGGTGAGATAAAAAATATACATATGTTTCTAGACCCATATACTTGGTAGATTAAAATATTTAATAAAGGGATAGCCAGATAGCTCAGCAAACTAAAACGGCTGCTTAGGCAGAATGCAGTGTCTGGGGTTTGATCCCCGCTGTGCAGTGATGGCCCTGCCCTTGCGGTGTGCTGAGGAATGGATTGAGACTGGGTGTGGTGGTGCCTGACTATAATCCCAGCGTTTGGGAGGTTCAAAACAGGAGGATCATGAGTCCAATCTACATAGTGAGATCCTGTAGACCCTGTACTAAAAACATAAAAAATAAAAGATTTTAATAGAAAATGATTCACAAAGTATTTGTCTAGAAATGTGTATGTTAAAAAATGCTACAAATCTGCCTTTTCAGTTAGTGTAAAAAGTTGGCATTGATATAGTATAGTATGTGTTTAGAAACAATTTTAAGAAACAAAAGTATTAAAATATACCTACCTTAAAAATATTAATTTGTTTTCTCTTGCAGTACTGAAGATTGAATCCACAACCTAACCCATGCTAGTCAAGCACTCTTTGACTGAGCTACTTCCCTGGCCTTTTTTATGTTTTTATTTTGAAACAAAAAAAAAATTTCTCAGATTGGCCCCAAACTTGGGTCCTCCTCCCAAGTTACAAATTTGCCACCATGCTTGACAAATGGAAACTTAAAAAAAAAAAAGTTTCTCATTTAGTAAGAAATAACAATGTGACATTTTCAAAGTACATTGTAGTACATCCTCAATAATTGATATAATGTATATTGTTGTCCTTGTAGTAGTTATTCAGAGCACAATATGTAGACATGATAATTTTTCTAGTCATTATGGGTACAAAAAATTTTTCTTCATTGAACTAAGACAAAGTAGTTGTATACATAGCCCAGCATTCCATAATCGCAATGGATTATTATTATTCCAACTGGCAATGCTGGAAGCTGTTGACTTAAGCCTTTTACAGCTCAGCATACTAATCTAGCTTTATGTTTTATGCTTTGTGGTTAAACTTTTCTGCTGGGTGTTTAAGGGCAAGTTAAAGCAAGATCTATATAACAAAACATGTAATTTTTATATTTCCCAAGGTCAGTCAAATCCCCTCAGGATTTACTTTGGGGTTTTTTGTTGTTGTTGTTTTTTGTTGTTGTTTGTTTTTTGTCTTTTTGAGACAGGGTCTCACTATGCAGTTCAAGCTGGCTATGAACTCACTTTTGTCGCCCAGGATGGTCTTGAACTCCCAATGATCCTCCTATCTCAACTTCCCAAGTGCTGGGATTACAGGCATGTGCCACCCGGAGCCTGCTGAAACAGAGATTAAGACCGGGCTTGGTTGTGTGTGCCTATAATCCCAGTATTTGGGAGGCTGAAAACAGGAAGATTGGGCTGGGGATATGGCTCAGTAGAATAAGCACTTGCCTGGCAAGCGCAATGTCCTGAGTTCAAAACCAGGTACCACCAAAAAAAAAAAAAAAAAAACAGGAGGATCACTAGGAGACCCTGTACTAAACATGTAAAAAAAAGAAAAATCTGTGCTTGATTTTAAGATATAATGAGATGCACATATGCTCTCTATACACAATCAGTCTCAAAAACCAAATCACAGCCTTGGAAATTTAGTTTCAGGCATAACCAAAAACACAAGCCTTTTCTTTCTATGGCCTTTCAGGGATAGACAACAACCTTCAGCTCTAACTAGCTTTACATTTTTATTAATCTAAATTTATTTTATATTAATTTATATTAGTTAATTTATATTAGTAACTATTTGGCACTAAATTCCATAAAATAGGTGCATCCATTTGGCTAGAAATGAGACCATATACTTAAGTGAAATAAATTGGGCACACATGTTTAAATACCACATCATTTCTCTGGTGTGAGAAACTGAAAGTGTAAGTAAGGATCAAAATGTATAACAAATACTGAGAAATGGAAAGAAAATGTTCAAATGAGGAGAACAGGGGAGGAGACAGGTAGGACAGAGGGAGGAGGGAATGGGAAAAAAAAGAAAGATTATCATATATAGGTACAAATTCCCTATGATGGTTATCAATATTTATATCTAGAATGTACCAATAAAAATAAATTAATTTTTTAAATTTCACAAAATATCTACACTGTCATTAAAAAAAAAACTATTTGGAAAAGCACTACAAATATAAGCCAATGAGCCAAGTATCACAAATGTTAAATAAGCACCAATGTACCAATTATCCATGCATTCATGACAGCCCCACAGAACATATACTGAAACTGCCAGAGCCATTATTTGTAAGTTGAAGTTTCACATTTAAAACTTTTGACCAGATGTGGTAGCACACGCCTATGGTGCCAGCACTTGCAGATTGCCAAGAGTTCAAGACCAGCCTGAGGGTCTTATATGTAAGACCTTTCCCAAAACCAATCAACCAAACAACAACAAAAAAACCCCATAAATATAAAATTTTGAAATCTAAACATTTTGAAAATCTTCAAAGAACACAAATATCTCAGACCTCGGATTCCACTAGAATGGCATCATTTTTTCATTTGCAACAAGGCCTAGGCTGAATGATTGGAGTAGAAAATGTATATAATCTAAGCATGGTGAATTACCCTAAATTGCCTTAACTTTCATTCTGCCCCTGCTTAATGATAGTGAGAAGGAAGCAGGTATTCTAGACCAAATCCAACAAATTATAGGGTTGTTGTGTTGTCAGTCTCATTCAGACTGAGTGAACTCTAAACAAAGCAGATCCAATTTGTATAAAAGGCACTTCTAAAAACCCTCAAATGCAGGTGCTATGTTCGGTTACCACACCCAGCCAGGCCATGAGTTAGTACAGTATGTGCCATTACGGTGAGTGGAAGAAAAATAACACCTAAAATGATTTCAACTAGTTAATACACCTATAGTTTCTCATCTGAGAAAGGATTCCACTTTGTTCAGTAACCTGTGACATTTGGCCTGTTTAGGAAGTGCTATTTTCCAGTAAGTATTCGATAAAATAAAAAGAGACTGAAAGTGTACTTGTTTCAGAGGTTGCAGCCCCTCCTGGTTTCAGGCCGTGCAGAGTGCCTATATGGTTCCTCTGTAAGCAAATGCCTCCTGTTCCAAAAAGCTGCCTTGGGCTCTGCAGCAAGGGACAGACATGAGGACCACCATGGCTCAAATTCACTCCCTTCCTTTCTTCTACCTTTATTGACATATAATTCATATTTCCTATAACTTATTTAAAACATAAAACTCAATGGCTTGTAGTACATTCATAAAGTTTTGAAACCATCACCGCTATAACTGGTATAAATTTTATAACAGTTCCATCTCCTCCCCAGAATACCACCTACCCATTAGTAGTC
>PVKN010033597.1:0-12005 GCA_004027915.1 Capromys pilorides
TGTTTCATGTTATGTCTAAGGCATTTGATATTCAGAAAGATAATGGTGTTAAGCTCAAGTACCTTTGTTATAAGGAATATCATTAAGATTCTCTTCTGGAGGGTTACTAACTTAAGTTGACAGATCAAATAATTAGAGAAAAAGAAGGGCTACAAGAATAGCCAATATTTTGGCACTAGCCGTTCAAGGTCAGTGAGGATATAGGACATAAGAGAACCTGTACTGTAACAGCCTATAACTCAGTGGAACCCCAAATTTCCTGTTCAGGACAATTATGGGGTCACAGAGAAAAGTGATCAATGATGTAAAGTGTGCCTAAGGAGAGTCACCTAGAGAGAAAACATTCTCTCAGGCGTTCACAGAGAGCAAATTGGTCAAGCAATGGCCGTGATTCATCCAGATGGCTGACACTGACAACAGTTTTGCAAACTGCAGTACATGGTCCCAGGGTAAATCCTGAGGGGACCTGACTGACCTTGTCAGATATAAAAGTTACTTTTTTTTATAATATATGTCTTGCTTTATCTTGGTCTTAACCATCAGCAGAAAAGTCTTAACCACAAGGTATAAAAAGGAAAGCCATATTAGTATGCTGAGTTGTAAAAGGCTCAAGTCAACAACTTCCCATAATGCCAGATGAGCTGATAATCCACTACTGTTGTGGACTATTGGACTACATATACAGCTATTTTCTCTTTGTGAAATGTAAAGAAAGATCTGTACTAATGATGTTTAGAAAAGAAATCATGTCTGCATCTTGTACTTTGTACAACTATGATGAAGTTAACAATATGCAGTGTACTAATTATTGTATCTGGCCTTCTAACCCATTGTGAAACTGTCTCATTGCTATTGCTTTCACATTAATATTAATAAAAATACTTTTTTAAAAAACCAATTCACTACTATAGAAGTCATATTTCCATTAACGCCCATGAGAATAGCCTTCCTGGTTTTGAACATTCTTATCCCATCATTATGGCCACTTTCAGAAGTAATTCTTAGAATGTGTAATTAGAACATTGTTATGTTTTTCCTTCTGAAAAAACTGGAATAGATTATATTTCTAAGCCTATTCCCAGACAAACCTAGAGTTTCTGGTGGAAGAATTCATAGTCATACTTTTAATCCTGATCTTGCTTTCAAATCAGTTTGGAGCTGAAGAACTAAGTAGATTATTTGTATTGATGCTTAAATATAGCCATCTTTAATACCCTCTCACACTTTTTTGAAAAATTTTAAAATTATTTATTGATTTATTTGGTACAGGCTCTCACTGCACAGCTCAGATTCATAGTGATCCTCCTGTCTCAGCCTCTCCAGTGAAAGTGCCACCATGCTGGGTTTCTCTGGCCAGTACAGGGTGCCCAGGATCTGGGGCCAGCATGGCATATGGTACCAAGAATCAAACCTGAGACCTTGTATTCACCAGGCAGTCCCTTAGACCACAGAGCTATCTTGGACTGCCCCTCACACTTTTTTTTAAAAAATGAATTTAAGGCAGGATTTACAGAGTGTACAGGATCTTACTTAGTAGATTGGACTCGTAGTGATTCTCCATGTTTTCAGCCTCCCAAGTGCTGGGATTAACAGGTGCATGCCACCATACCCAGTCCCAATCTCTGTCTCAGTGACCCAGGGGGCAGGGCCAACATGGTAAGCCAGGGATGAAACCAGACCACTGCGCTCTGTGAAAGTCCACTGAGCTATCTGCCCCCAACTCCATACTTCTGATAAGTTGGTCCTCTTAAATCCCTATCTTCCTCTATTACCTATATTTGGTTAGGATGAGCAGGTGGATAGACCCTCGTTTCCACTGAATAAAGGAAATAGGTAAAAGATGTTGCTGATCACCTGAGATGCACTGAGCATTGCAGGGGATTATGAAGTTTTTGTGATATATGTTTTAGAGGCAGGCTGGAGAATGTACTTGCCTCTAGTGAACCAAGACAGTTTCACACCAGAAGTCGATGTGCCTTTTTCTTTGATTCCTCCTTCTTTTGCAACTCAAGCGACCTCAGCCTGAGACATTGCTGGGTCCTGACTATCTGAATGCATCCTAGTTTTCTTAGAACTAATTAAATATTACATGCATTTCAAGTAGCACTTAGAAATCAACCTATATCTGTGCATTATTATGTATTAACATGAAAAAATATTATTAGAATAGTTGTGAACCATCGCCCACTCTCCCTTAGCCTTGACCTTCCCTGCCATGCCACCAGTACACAGCTCTCAAGAAGGAAGATGACAGCAATGTCAACAACTAATACCTCAACCCAGAATTAAATGTTATTACTAAAGCTAAAATGCTTCAAGTGAGAAAACTACAGTGTAAAAAAATTCCAGAAACTTGTTCAGAGCTTGGTGACTTGAAGTTACTCTCTAGTCCTTGCGGTCCAGGTACATTGCCCTCCCTGGTATAAGTACTCAGTGGGGACAATTGTCTGTCCTGGTCCCAGATGCTAGATGCTAGATGTTGCACTTCTCTGAGACATGGCTGGTCCTCCCTGCCCTTGAGCCATCATATCCTGTACTCCATGTTGAACTCTAGTTTCAGCCAAATGCTTCCATTTGCAATGGTGCTACTTGGCAGGGCCTCTTGCCTTCTGAAAACCCTTCCTGAGTCCCACAGGAAGGACATATTGCATGCTACATGTGGACTGTAAGGGGACAAGGACCTAGACATTTGTCTCTACATGGGAGTAGATCACTGCCTCTGCACACTCAGGACTTCCCTGGAAGGTTGGATCCTTCCTTTGTGTCTGTACGGTCTGACACTTAGCTAACTCAGTGAAACACTACTGTATTTGAAGTTCAGATACTTCATGTATTTCAGCTCCAGCAAGCAATGGAATGGAGAAGATTTAGAAACCATACCTCTGAACCTGTCATGGTAACTCAGAATCCTTTTCCTTCAATCCGTTTTATTGTAGTTAATGTTATTTTGCAGTACATAAGTGTTATAGTTTGTGTTTAGTTGTCCCCCCAAAGCCTCGTGCAGCCACGGGGTGGAAACTTCTAGAATTTGAGATTAACTCATGATCTATGGGGATTGTGGGTGATCCACTGGGATTATAAATTTTAGTACTGCTGGGATTATGGGTGTGAGTGGTACGCGCAACCCTGGGTTGATACCTGGATGTAATATAAGAGAGACAGAGATAGATTATCTCTGTTGCCATTGTTGCTGTTCCACTGCCATGAACTGGATGCTTTCTGTTCTGTGACACTCAGCCTTGGAGCCAGCCAAATATGTACTAAAACCTCCAGTAACTGTGAGCTAAATAAACCTTTCCTTCCTTCATTTTGTGTGTCAGGTATTTGTCCCAAGAAGTCCCAAGAAGAGTAACTGAGACAATCAGACTTTTTGGCCTGAGCACAAAGACTTTGGCATGGTAGATTTTGCAGCTTATTTGTGTGTACAAACTTGATTTCACTGTGTAGGTCTGCTTCAGATACCTTTTATTCATCACTTAGAATATTTCTCATGCTGACCCTTGAAGAATCCTACAGAAAATGAGTCCACCATGCTGGTGTAGACTTCACTTGTGTACTTTCTCTTTTAGCTCCTATCCGACAGCCAGGTTTTCAGATCATGTGTAAGCTCAACTTTTTTCTCCCAGGTGTTGTTATAGCTCATAAATACTCACACAGAGGCACACACACACACACGTTTTTTAACTTCTTTTGTTTAGAAATTTCTTAAAAGCATACTGGAAATCTATATCATGGCCTGGTTTCTCCTTTAGGGGCTGTGGCAGCAAGGAGACAATAAGCTACCTATTAACCTTTTTCATGAATCACCAACATGCATGTTGCCAGCACTGGTATTGTTCTCACTTAAATTTTGTTACTTGACCCATAGGCCAAATGTTGCATTTTTACAGGGACCACTCAAAATGCCAATCTTACAGGATCCTACAAAATGTGAAAGCTGTCATGTATATAAACTAAACATGTCTTTCAGCCTACTAATTTGCTCTGACACAAGGTATTGCCAAGAAAATTATTCTAGTGATCATTAAAGGAATAACTAATAGAAATAATTTTTAAAAGCATTTCCCTAAATCAAAGTGTCAAAGAAGAAAGTATCAGTGAATTATGGTTTTCCCAACTTGGCTGTGGCAGGTGAAATTGATGAAATTTCTGCCTTAATCCAACAGACTGCCTTTCTCTCTTGCCCTGCCATGTTTTTTAAAGTTTTTCCACAAAACATATGATAAAGGGTGGCCCATTAATTTACTCTGAACTCTAGAACATTACTATGACATATTTGGAGGTGACTGTGAGAAGGGTCCCCAAATATGGTGCAATGCTTTCTAAATTTACAGTCTGATTTCGTGCTGTAAGTTATGACTGCCAAATGCTTCTGGGCCTGGGTTGCAGTTTGTGGTGTTCCTAAAAGTCAGCAGTAGTTTAACATTAGCACCAGGCAATAATTCTCTGCAATTCTGCCCATATTTACCACCTCACTCTTTTAAGGTATAACCTGAAAAAAATGAAAGAAATGAAACCTCTCTAATGCAGATAAGTGGAGTTGAAGATAAAATGCATCATATGAACTTAGCCATACTTTCTATTGTTTAAAAATTAAAACAAATGATTTAAACTCTGAGGCATATGTGGCCAAATTGTAAATATCTGTCTTTATTCAAATCCTCTTTATTTTGTCTTTACATTTATAGAGTCATTTGATTTTAGGATATGATAGTTATGTGGCAGAACAAAAATAGGGAAATGTTTCATCCAAGCAACACCTGCTATGTTCTGCTCAAAGGCAAGTCTGGACTTGCTGCTGGAAATGCACAGGCAGAGCCTCCATGCCCTGGGGTCTTGCAGTCTACTAAGGTGACCAAATACAGCAGCACAATAGGGATGAACAGGAAGCAATCGGCACGTGTAAGTTATGGTTATATCTAAAATGTCTCCCTAAAAGCATCATGTCCAGAGGCAAGGTCTGGTCAGAAGGGGCAGGTCAGCGGGGGTGACCTGGAAGAGTGTACTCACACCTCAGGGCCCCCTCCCCACCTCCTGTTGCCTGATATGAGGCGATTTCCTCTGCCAGACACCTTCACCACAACTCTGCTTCAGAGCCAGTGACTGTGGACTGAGCTTATTGAGCCTGCAAGCCAAAATAATCCTCTAATCCTTTAAATTGCAGGTAGTGGCTATTTTGTCCCAGTTACGAGAAATTTGACTAACACGGATGTAAACACAGACTCTGAGAGACAGGAGCAAAACTGAAGAGTGAAAGATGGACAGGAGTAATGCAATGTGTGATGTGGGGTTTTGGAGCATGTGCCAGGCTGAGGAGAGGAGTGACAAAGGCTCCAAGAGGAGCCACCACCTCACAGGGACTTGTAGCAAAGGGGGCACCCAGGTGCTGCTCTGTCATCTGCTTTGAACATAGCTGTGGGTAGCCATCCCCACATAAGCGATGCTATTTTTTTCTACATGAAAGTAGGAAGTGATTGCCAAACCTTTTCCATAAGTGTATTCATTTGAATTCAAGATTGACGACTTTAGCATAAAGACACCCAAAAGTAGTAGGGAAACAGTCTAGAAGTTTGTTTTCCCTCACAGAGATTGAGCATTTCCAATCTAAAATTTCCAGATCTGTAGCATTCCAAGATCTGAAACTTCCTGAGTACCACAAATAGAAACTTTGACACCTGACCTCATGTGACAATTCACAAGCAAAACCCAGGCATATTTTAAAAATACAAGATTACTTTGAGGCTGTGTATATAAAGCATATGTAAAACAAAAAAGGATTTTATATTTAAACTTGGATCCATATCATCTGTATATTCTAATTTTACAAAGATCTGAAAAACACAAACAAACAAAACTCTGAAACATCTCTGGTCCTGTGAGGCATTCAGGTCAGGGACATTCAACATGACTAAGATTACATGGAAAATGGTGCAAGGTTGGTAATGTGGCCCTGCCATCTTCAGTGTATTGCCCCATCTCTGAGTCCAAAGCCTCTCTGGCTAGTGTTACCCATGTCTCAGTCTTTAGGACTAGAGATGGGACCCAGAAGTGCACATCTGTCATGTAGGTAGTCCAAGAAACGCACATAAGCACCCCTTACTGCATGAGCACATACCTGTGAGAATATAGTCTTACAAACATATTGTTATGGTGTCTAGTTGACCTCCAAAGCCTTGGGCAGTCACTGGGGTACGTTTCTAGAGTGTGACTGATTCATCATCCAACACTGGGATTGTGGGTGTGAGTACTACCCTGTCCTGGGGCACAAAGCCTGAATGCAATATAAGAGAGAGAAAGAAGCTTGCTCTCTGCTCCTGCTCTTCCCTTTCCACTCTGGTTGTTTTGCTAGTTTATGCCACCAGGAACTGCTGTCCTCTGCCATGTGCCACCCTGCCTTGGAGCCAGACAAGTATGAACTAGACTCCAACAACTGTGTGCTAAATAAACCTTCCCTTCCTTAATTTTAGGCTTCAGGTATTTTGTCCCAGCAATGAGAGAAAAGTAACTGAGACACATGTCAAGACTCAGAGGAGGCTGAGAAATGCTAGCTGCTAAGCACTATCATCAAAGAGGAGAGCATGGAGGCTTCTGAACATCTAGCAATCTATGCTACATGGGACGAAGGGGAAGGTGATGGAGGGAAGGCCTCAGTCAGATTATGCAAGGTCTTGTTCAAAGCAAAGAGATACAATGCCAGTGTTTTTAAAAAGTCTTTTTATAAGCTAGGCATGGTGGTGCATGCCTTTAATTAAAGCTACTCAGGAAGCTGAGACAGGAAGATCACAAGTTTGAGGTCACTCTTAATGATAGACACTCTGTCTCAAAATAAAATTTTGAGAGGAATGGGGATGTAACTCACTGGTGGAGTGCATTTGCTTAGCATGCATGAGGCTGTGGGTTTCATCTCTGATATAAGAAAAGGAGAAGGAAGAAAAGAGGGAAAGAGGGAAGGAGGAAAGGAGGGAGGGAGGGAGAGAAAGAGAGGTAGGGAGGGAGGGGCGAAGGGTGAGTTAGGGAAGAAAGGTGAGGAACACTTTGCTTTTAGAGAAAAGGTTCCATGAGCGTAGATACACACCAAGGCTCTCCTGCCTCTGTCATTTGTCTGTCAATGCCCCTCTCCCCGCCCCCAACAACATACATCTGCATAAAGACATCTGAATCAGGGTCTTTGAAGCAGCTGTTGCCTAACAGCTCAGATTTTAATAAAATGGTTTCCTGGAATTGTGGATGGAAACCTAAGCTATCTTGCATTATTCAGCTCTATGCTGGCAAGGACTCTAGGACCTTTCTCTGAGTTTGCAGACTGCCACCCAGGTCTCAACAAAAGATGTCTTATGAGGTTCAGAGGTTGCTATGTACATCTATGTTTGTGAATACAAATGTACCTCCAACATCTGTCTAGGTGACAGAGAAACACTCACAAAGATGGTCAAGTCCTACCATGAGGCTCTTGGAGTAGCACCATATGAGGCCACAGAGGCAGGGTGTTTTGTCTGTCTGCTCAGGCCATGAGATCTGACAAGGAAAGCCAGCACTGCCAATTCTGCTTATGTTTGAAAACACAGAAGCCAACGACAACACCCACTGTCTGAGTTAGTCTGATGTATAAGAATACGACTTGAATTTAGTGAGGTTGGGTGTAAGGAGGGGCAAGCTAGACATCTAGCTCACAGTCCTAGGTTTGGCTCAATAGAATTCTACTCTAAATATCCACAAGTTACAGGGGATTTCCCTACTCTACAGCAAAGGTGTTCTGTGTCTCTGTAAATCTTTGTGGAAATGATTATCCTCATTATATAATTGATGAGGACGAAGAGTCCAGGAAGCTGGGAGACTGGCAGCCACATCTGGATCAACCCTGAATGTCTGACACCACATTCATGCTTAATGTCCTGCATTTTACATCATTCACTCATTAGTCACTCTCAGATTTTCAATTTTCTAAATTTGATTGTGATAGTTTTATGACATTTGTTTGTTTATGTAATATTTATACATATCTATACCACCTAAAATTATTCTTTCTAAACTTATTTAAATTTGCACAAAAGCCAACACTACATCCTACTACAAAGTACACCAGAAATTTCTGATGTTCTCAATGTTGAAAATCCAGCCTATGAAGTGTCTGTCTTTACATCTGTTGTACTTTTGTCTATGTTCATTATGTGTCAGTCAGCTTCATGTTATTGAAACAAATGCCTGAGGCCATCAGTATATAAGGAGAAAAGGTTCCTTTAGTTCACAATTTAGGGATTCTGGGGCATGACAACTGGTTTTATTGCTTCGGCCCTGTGGAAGCAATACACATCATGGCAAATGAAGACAGGACAGCAAATCACCCTGCCTCATGGGCGGGAAGCTAAAGACAGCAAGAGGGAAAAGCTGGGGTCCCACAAGTCCCACTCCTCATACATTAACCTCAATGACCTGAAGACTACACATGAAGCTCCACTTTCTAAAGTTTCTACCACCTGCCAGTAGCACTCTGCTGGGGGCTGGACCTCAATCTGTGGATCTGTGAGGTGCATGGAACATCCAAGTTATGCTGCTATCAAACCACTCTTTTTAGATAACAAATAAATCTTTCAGGATTTCAAGAAAAAGAAAAAGCACAGTTAAGCCACATTCATGGTTTTGATTTAATTTATTATCAATAGAAATCATTACGCATGGGGTAATAATAATTGGCTAATAGTCAATTATTAATTTAATGGAATACTTAGAGTAAATCAAAAGCTTGAAATGGTGCCAAGACAAAGAGACTGATTCATAAACACCAAACTTAAAGAGTAGAGTTGAATGAATCAAGTAGTGTACGCATTGCCCTGGCTTTGCAGAGAAAAGCTGGACTGCAGATCCTTGCTATGATTCAGCTGCTTTGCTCTCTAGGGTTTTGTGCTTCCAGGGTGCTCCTTGGAGTGGCACTGTTAAGGGACAGTGACACTTTTAAGAAGGGCTAAGTGGAAGCTCCTTGAAGGTGCTGCCTTCAGAAAAGATTGCATAGTTTGTTCTCAAAGACTTCCTGCTCTTTCAAGAGGTAACTACAAAAGTGTAAGACTGGCCCTTCCCTCCTACACTCTGGCTCACTGTCTCATGTGATTTTTCCTGCTTATGTGAACCATGATATCATCTGCCAGGTGGTGACTTCGCCAAGGGGTCCTCATCAGAGGCAGAATCAGTGGGGCTTTAGTCTTCAAATCTGTGAGCCATGTAAACCTCTTTTCTTCACAAATTACCTGGCATCTGATATTCTGTAATAGCAATTGAATATGAATTAGTATAATACTACTGAAGTCAAGTTCTGGGGTAGGCCTTCCAGATACCAAAGAGCCTACTCTGGTCATTTCTGGAATTTATACAAGCATAACTCGGGGCAAATTTTGGTGTAAGAGGATAATTTCTTGTCAACATAGTTTTACTTTAAAATAAGCCAGCATCTTTGTTGCCTCCCTCAGTTCCAGCAGACACAGGCCAATACCCATAGGCTCATCTGTGCTGTGCTCTGACCATGCTCTATCCTGCCTGGACAAAGATGATAATTTTCAAAGAGGTTTTCATTTTTACTTCTCTGAATGCAAAATAGAATAATGACTACTGGGATGACATTCTGGAAATCAGTTTCATTGGCAAATGATTCTCTAAGAAAGAATAACAGCAATTTATTTTCAAAGAAATGTGATCAGATTTCCCACAATCAGAAAAGCATAGCCCAATGAAAATGAATTTTCAGTAGTGAACATGCATTAACTTATTTCTTATAATATTCAGATATATAAATATCAAATAAGCCATCAAACTGAACTTTAGTATTCATTGTCACAAATGGAACATTAGTAATACTTTTCCAATTTCCTCCCTCCATAATTCAGAATTTAAAATTGTTTATAAAAATGAATGATGACATATACTTTAGACATGTTTTTCTTACTTTTATTCACAGGTAAGCAAAGATGTGAAAACTGAAGTTTTTCCCCCAATAGTATATTGTAAACTAAGACATAATAATTAAGCCCATAAATACAATCCTTGTGTTTGATTGCTCCCGAGTCTCAGATATCATTGCTTCTGTTTAAATTCAAATAATATAGGGTTAACTTGATTTTCAAGTGTAACTTCTGTTTAGCACCTGTGCTTCTACATTTGGGTCCAAACATCTTTCAAACTGATATTTTAAACCACAGCCATGAGCTGAAAAACAGAGAACACAGCTCTAAGCAACTAAGAGCTTCACTTTTTTAAATAACAAAAACTGATCCTGAAGAAAGAGAAAAAAGGAGTCTCAGAAGGGAATGCTAATGCGTGCATATTTTTGGTACATTAAAGTCTCCAACGTGCTAATTCAAGTACTGTTTACATTTTGTATATAACAGAATTGCTGTGTTTAAGGGAAAAACAGAAGATATTCTCTGACTGCCAAAAACTACTTGCTCATGAAGTCGGAAATACCATTATTAATAGTAATTCTTACGCTCAGCTTCTATGAATCACTTCTTATATGAGGAAACTATTTTGGGTCAGCCGAAGGCCAAAAATAATGAGCTGGCCTCCTGCCTTTGTGTATTGAGTCAAATAGTTGTCAATTAATAAAATCAATTAACTTTATTCCTGAGATAAATTTAAGAATGAAAACAAACAGCTGTTGGTGCATTTCCTAAATTTCTAAGGAAAGAATCGATTTCTCCTAAGTTAAAGACTGCCTGCACTTGGTAAGCAAACAATTATGAGAAGCTGCCGGTGTATTTCTGTGGTTTACCAGAAGAGCCAAGTCGGAAGGAAAAGACATTCCCAACATTTTCTAAAGCTAGATAAATACAGGAACGAAATATAGATGAAAGATGGAGTTGCTTTCTATAGCTTCTGCCAGACTCCTTGACTTTTGGCATCCTGATTGAATTTGGCAAATGTAACCCCTTTTCCACTGAAAGGAGCAGGATATACTTTATTTTATCATACTATTTGTGCCTTTTTGACCCTCCAAAATAGTCTCTCTCTCTCTCTCTCTCTCTCTCTCTCTCTCTCTCTCTCTCTTTATAAAGTGATTCTTTCTGCAGAGTTGGCTGCAATTTCACTTATTTGAAACGGATCGTTTATCACCAAAAATGCCACGAGGCATAGCTACTGAGCAATGGCACCAAGGGACCTGCACTCCACAAGAAAGTGTCTTTCTTGGTTCCAAAGACTCTTCGACATGAGTTGCCAGCTCCTTATGCATCCCTCCACCTTGATCTCCAAACCTACTTAAATTTAAAGAATCCTGGACTGTGCAGTTTACACATGAGAAGCTATCCAGCAGCATCATTTTCTTCTATTTTGGTAACACGACGATGTTAAGAAAAAGAGTAATGCTCTAGTTCAAAATCATTACTTGCGTGGAATCCAATATTTCTCAATACTGAAACTTTTCTTACCTGGCAGTGAGTTTAGAGAAAACTTACTCTGATATATAAATAACAATTTCTAAGAATATGAGACTGAGGCGCAAGAAGCAAAGCAATGGTGTCTCTCTTCACTCAGCTCAGGAAAGAGAGACTCATACCTGATAAACCTTTGATGGAAGTGACTTTTTTGAAGCTTTACTTTGGCTTTCTCTGAATGGGACATAAATCAAAGAAATTGTTCAATGTAAGCTGATGACTAAATTTTTTGGTTTTTAAATATCCCAAGGTTCATGCAGGATTTGTATCATAATAATATTTTGGTTGTATTGCTATTATTATCAGTATTATTTGCCATCAAGCTCACTGTTTCACAACCCTGAGCTAGTAGTTAATTTAAGCCAAAAGAAAAGCATTAGGTTGCTGTGAGTACTGCATAAATCCTGTGGTTCCAACCTAAAGTTTGGAGCCAAAAGTGACAGATATAAAAATGAGTGTGTGCAATTTGCCAAGTATAAAATCACAAAACCAACACACGAATGCTTCATAGGTTTATATGTGCATAAAATGAAGACTATTTTGCATAGATTGAAAGTGGAGTGTCCCATTTGCAAAATTTAGGCTGAC
>PVKN010033598.1:0-12005 GCA_004027915.1 Capromys pilorides
TTTAACAAAGTCTTTGACTCACTAATTCTTTGTATTTTCTTTGTCTGCATTGTGTTAATTTCTGCTTTGATCTTTATAATTTCCTGCTTTCTTTAGGTTTTGAGTTTGACTATCTTCTGTTTTTCTAGAAGCTTGAGTTATAGAATAAGGTTGTTTATTTGGGTTTGTTCTGTTTGCCTTATATGTGAATTTACTGCCATAAATTTCCCTGTTAGGACTGTTCTCATTGCATCCCACAGATAAGTTGTATCTGTTTTTTCATTGGATTGTAAATATTTAATTTCTTCTGTTAATTTCATCTGTGGCTCATTGATTGTTGCAGAGTGTGTTATTTAATTAATATGAGTTTATGGAGTTTTTGAGATTTGTTAATAGTTTCTCATTTCATTGCATTATGCTCAGATAATGTGCACAGGATAATTTCAATTCATTTGCATGTTTTATGTGCTAGTATATGATCTGTTTTAGAGAATGTTCCATGTGCAGCTGAGAATGTGTATTCTGATGTTGTTGGATGGAACATTGATTAAAGGTTTACCAAATTCATTTCTTCACAACTTTGGCTTAGTTCTCTTACTTCTTTGCTGATATTTTGCCCTGTTGATCTATCTCTTTGTGAGAATGGAATGTTAACGTCCCCTACTACAACTGTTGTTCATTTGATTTTTCATATCTGGTAAAATTTGTCTTACATTATATAGCTGGGTGCTCCTCCTTTCAGCACATATCTATTTATGATTGTTATTTCTTTCTTTTACAGTTGTTTCCTAAGAAGTCTGTAGTGAACTTTTTATGTCTGCTGATCATTCTTGGTTTGAAGTTTGTGATCTGATTTCTTATATAACCTGGTGGAGTTATTTCTTTACTTCAGTTGATGTCATTTCAGAAATTTCAGGTGTGTGACTTCCAAATCCTTCTATGTCCTTGTCACGTGGACTTGTTCTGGATGGATTGGAAGTCTGAGATTGCCTTGTGTTCTCTCCTTTTGACAATTTCAGAGCTCTCAAAGTTCACCAGCACTCAGCCCTGCTCCTGTGATAGGGAGGTGATGGCTCACTGAGGCCCTCCAAAGTTGTCTGGGGCTCAGCTGGCTGCCCCAGTGTGTGTGTGTGGGGGGGGGGGCAGGATTCAACATGGCCTATACATGATTTGTCTTGATTCCTTTTTTTTCTTCCCATTCTCATCCCCTCCTTTCAAACCCTCTTTCTTTCTAGGTTCACAGTGTTCTCTTTTCATTTTATCCTCTTTTTCTCATGTTTTCTCCTCCCTCCCTTCTCTCCTTCCCTCCTTTCTTCCTTTCCCTTTCTCCTTCCTTCCTTCCTTCCTTCCTTCCTTCCTTCCTTCCTTCATTCCTATCTTCCTCACTTCTTCCCTCCCTCCTTTTTTTTCCTCAGTCTTCAACCTTTCTCAGAATGGTTCCTGATTTAACCCTCTCCAATATTTTAGGCACTGGCCTGAATTTTTTTCTCCTACCCTTCTATTCTGTGAAAGAGATTCTTTTGGTGTAAAACTCCATACTGCACTATTTGTATTTTTTTTTCCTTGTTTTTTGAGATATGGTCTTACTATGTAGTTCAGGATGGCTTTGAATTTACTATGTAGCTCATGCTGGTCTTAAATTTGAGTCAATAAGTCAGCCAACAAAGTGTTGGTATTATAGGTATACACCACCACACCCAGCCCTAAGCTGTTTTTAGTTTCTCATAGCTTTGGGCTTTTTCTGGGTGAACATTTTCTTGTGGTGGTGTTTCTGGTCCTGTTCACCATTTTTATCTGGAACTACAGATACTTTGGGGTTACCTCCTCTCTTTGGGATTTATCCTGGTTGGTTGGTTGGTTGGTTGGTTGGTTGGTTGTTTGGTTGGTTGGTTAATGCCTCTGGTACACCTTCTTGAGGGAAAGCAGAGACACAGAATGATCTTCGGGTTGGTAGGTGGCTTGTCCAGGGCACAGGTGCCATGGGTGCTGAGTTGCCTGTGGTGAATATGTTGGCTTGGTCCTTTTTGCACCCACAGTTGGAAGCTTTAAATGAAAGTAGGGATGCAGTGCTTTGTTTGCAAAGAACGGAAAAAGGAAGGAATATCTTTCCCCAAAGTGTTGGTGGCTGGCTGGTTCTTTCAGTGTAAGTCCATAGTCAACCAGACTGCAAGAAGAAGAGTTAGGGTAGAGGAGAACAGCGATAGTAGACACCTGCTCAGAGCCAGCTCCTGTGCACTGTGGGAACTGTACAGCTCTCTTGACCTCATGCCATAAGGGCAGGACCGTCAGACTGCTGGGAGGAAGCTCCTAGGGGAGGCAGTATGGTGTGCTCAGGGCCTCAGGTCTGGTCCTACCCAAAACCAATGGTGTTTTAGTGTTCTGGGAAAGGGTTGGGCAGAGAGACTGCAGGCAGAAGGTGGAAGGTAGGCAGTGGTGATGTTTGTTTTAAACTAAGCGGCACTGCTTTTATCTAAATTGTCATTAAGTATGGATGTTGAAGAAAGGTATCTCTGGAATTAAAGAAATGCACGATGTACATGGTGATGTGGATCTTCTCAAGGGCCAAAAACCGAGTGGTTGTCAAGGGCTAGTGTAGGAATCTGTTGGTCTTACTGTGACTGATTCTACCCCAGGGAGACATGGCGGTAGGAGTGAGAAAGATAAACAAGAAGATGAAAAGATGGGCTAGGTGATCACTAGTCTGCCTGATGGGCAAGACTAACTCCAGGCACAAGGAAAGGATCATTTATTTATACTTTTGCCAAGTTTGTATCACCCCACACAAGGTTGCCTAGCAAACAATAGCTGGCCTGAACCAGACAGGATGTTTTTCTCAGCCCTGGGGTAGCTTGTTTGCTTTAGGCACTAAGTTCCAGTCCTACCTACACACACTTGATTTCTTGGCTTTCTGTGGTTCCCAACAGGCTAGGGCTGATGGGTTGTCTCTCAGCCCAGATAGAGGTAGTAAAATTTGACATTATACCATCTTTTTTTTCCCTCTGCACCTGTCAGGGATCTGTGGAGCCAAAGGGGCAAAAAAAAAGTTGCAAAATTATTGTGATTAAATCAGAAGCAATTACTTTGAAGTTTGTGTTTATTTTTCTTTCTTCCTATCTTTCCTTTAAAAAATATTTTAGTTTTTTGAGATATGATCTTGCTATGCAATTCAGGCTGGCCTTGAACTCACTATGTTGGCCTTGAACATGAGGTATTCTATTGCAGCCTCCAGAGTACTGGAATTATAGGCATGTGCCACCACACCACAGCTTTGAAGATTTTCTTTTTAATTGGGATGAATATCCAGGAAGCAATAACTGAACATCTGTTGCTGATTTTAATTTTAGAATCCCCAAATGACTGAAGTTAAGGAGTTGAGGGATGCAGAAGTTGTTCTGGTTGAATTGGACTCTGGGTACCAAGAATGCCCCAAGCTCACCTGGGGAGCTGTATGCACTGGTGTAGTTGTTTCCAGGGTCTGTTTTTTCTGTGAAAAGGACAGTGCAAAGAATGGCAGCCTCTTAGATTTCTGAGTAAGGTGGATTAATCTGACCAAAGGGAATTAGAGCAGCCAAAGAATTCCTGAATATTCTCTGATCAGATTTCCTTGTAAATTACCAAGAGTCTGGAAGGAAAACAGATTGTTTGGCAAATTCCTGATCATGTGTCTTCTGGGGCTCCTTCTCAATCCTAGTCTAGTGACTTCATGACACTGCTGCAATATATTCCTTTTCTTTTTTTTTTCATTTTTTCCCTTTCCAGTGTTCCTCTTTATTCATTTTCAGAGTGCAAACCTTAACTTGGATAGGTTGAATTAACCCAACCCACCTCTGGCAGGTATATTCAACATGCTGTATAAAGTATAACATTCAATTTATTATTTCTTTCTCAAGAGAGTTTTCTTCAGTCCATTAAGACCCAGCTCCCCTTACATGGGCTTTGCTGGAGATCATGGGGCAGCACCAGCAGGTCTAAATCGGGGTGGGGGTGTTCAGTCCTTGCTGGCTTCACAAGATCGATTTCTGACCACTTTGCTGTGAATGGCACAACTCACACAGTAATGCAGCTTCACATACAGCTTGGAAAGCACATAACTGTTGAAGAGATTCACTTCAGAAATGTCCCTGAAGGCGGCGGCCTCCACTATATTCTGAATGACAAACTTCTTAATGGCCTTATCCTTGGGTATGCACCGAGTGCAGTTCATGCAGCAAATAGGTTGCACGTGACCGCGGCCCTTTTTGGCATGACTGTTGTTCCTTCTTTTTTTTTTTCAACATCTTGGAAAAGAGGACCTGAAAGAGCTATGTTCCCTTTCTTAAACTTACCCCCTGCAAGTTTTAAAAAGAAAAGAAAGCACCTGAGAAATCTTGGGATTACTCTTTCATTTCTCAGATCTATTTTCTTATCAGCATAATATATGTTCATCTAATAATGTGTATGTACTGTTTATATGTTAGCAAACCTGGCATGAAGCACAAAGGTACTTCTTGCAGTCTCACTTGGATCACTTGTATAATACAGATTTTTTTTTTTTAATGGGACCGGGCTTCAAACTCATGACCTTGCAATTGCCAGGCAGGCACTAGTGCTACAGAGCTATCTCCCCTGTATAATACATATTTTAAGACACACATCTTCTAGACTCACATGAGAAATAGAGGATATGTGTGTTCTTTTACACTGCTGGCACAAAATGGGTACATAATTTATTGACTGATAGGAAAGATGAGATTTCTTTTGGTTATTATGACGACCTATTGATTTGAGCTTAGTGAGAAAAAAAGTGCATCTCTTGGCTTCCAGATTCTATGATGTCCTACCACCTTTATTTGCTCTTAGCAAACTCATCACAGCTTGGTTAGTTATGTAACTAAACACTTGAGGTGCCTCCCTTAGAAGAACAAAGTCCATTATCTGATATCGTGTGTTCATGAACCACCTGTTCAGTGCATGAAAGACCTTTTATTGGATAAATCAAAAACAATAAAGCCCAGCCCATGGCTGGGTAGCTTCAATTTCTTTTATTTCCATTTCTGAGATGTTTTATGACTATCTTTGCAGATCCTCTGGTCTTTACATGATTTTTATCTTTGTTTACAACAGGTGGAGGACTATCATGTCTTGTGCTGAGCAGGAGCAAGGCAGCTACTATGTGGGCGTGGATGTCGGAACAAGCAGTGTTCGTGCAGCTCTAGTGGACCAGAATGGAGTGCTTTTGGCTTTTGCAGACCAGCCAATTACCAAATGGGAGGCTCAGTTCAACCACCACGAGCAGTCCTCTGAGGATATCTGGGCCGCTTGCTGTGCTGTCACAAAGGTATGGGCCATGCTCACATTCCCATGTGCTGAGTATTTGCATCTGTCCACCTGGAACAATGGACTGTGTGGGGTAACTTGAGATGCAAAGTCAAGTGTCGCAATGGACTGTGTGGGGTAACTTGAGATGCAAAGTCAAGTGTCGCAGACACCTTGCCTTTCAGTAGCTCACAGAGTTGTTGTGGAGGTGGACAAACAGCTGCAGAAGGATGTCATTGATAGGTGCTGGGAGCCAAGTAAATATTGCTGAAGCATTGAGGGGGCTTAGGGAAGACAGGATGCAGGATACAGAAGCTTGAGATGTGGAGGAGGATGCTGATCATCCTAGCTCCTGTCTGTGCTGTCAACTGTAAAACATGTTGACATGTGCTGTGGATTTGGGTCCTCACAGCAGCCCTAAAGGGAATGCTGTTACTACTCCTCTTTATTCTTATTCAGGAAGAAGTGGATAAAGTTGTGTTTATGTAGTCAGTAGATAGCAAGGGCAGGATTGGAACCTAAGTAGTCTGGCTCAGGATCTCTGCTCTTACCAACAATGACTGCTGCTTCCTGAATGGGCAAGTATGTATGGTGTTGTATGGTGACATGAAAATGTGACGTGCTTGGAGGAAACAAGGAACAAGGAAGTAGGACCAAACTGGGGCATGCCCAGTGTGTGCTAGACAGGTGTGCATCATGAGTGGCCTTGACTCAGATGCAGCTTTCTGGTTTGGAGAAGCAAGGGGTGCTGGATATTTGTTCATATTTAAACTTTCATTTTGCAGTCTGACTTTATTTTCTGGTGATCAGAAACAATAGACTTTTCTTTCTTCCTTCCTTCCTTCTTCCTTCCTTCCTTCTTTCCTTCCTTCCTTCCTTCCTTCCTTCCTTCCTTCCTTCCTTCCTTTTTTTTTTTTTTAAAGAGAAAAAGATAAAGTCCTGGACTCGTTCTTAGTTCAGGTCCTTAAATATTCATAACATGCTTGGTAATTTGCAGATGCACAATTCACCATTCTGTCCATATTGATCAGTCTGTTTAAACTTTCATGAGCTTTGGGTTACTGTTAGTGCCCCTGGAGGAGAAGGCAGAGAGAGGTGGGGGTGGGCAGCAGTGAATCATTATATAGGAATAAAAGAGAGGTGCATCTTCATTGCTGCTTTTTTAATTTTCCTTTCCTCTCTCCACTCTGTACCTCCCACTTCACTGAAAATATTCAGCTCTTTGCCCTTAGGTCTCCTTTCTTCTTCTAACAGCCTTTCTTGCTGTTAAGGAAATCATCAAGAAGAAAATAAAATCCCCTGCTGAAAAGCTACTTAAGAAAAGGTCTTCTCTAAGTCCAGTTTAGTTTAATGGTAGATTTTTAATCATCTCCTAGCAGCAGCCAACTTCTCGTTGGCTTGAGCCCAGTTAGCCAGATGAGTTCAGTGGGCATTTGTCCTTGGAGAAGCTGTCTTACTGTAGAGACCTGAACCAAGTTCTGGGGTCTTAGGCCATTCCCCTTACATGGATTGTGAGGGTGTGGCTGTGTGCCAGAAGCCTAAGGAAAACGTGACCCATCTGCTGGGGCATCACTGCTTGGTGTGAGGTGTTATCTCAGAGAGGTGGTATGCCATAAATCATTTATTCTGGAGCCAGACTACCTACAGTGGCACACCAGTTCCAACAGTTTTTAGCTGGTGATCTTGGAAAAGTTACTTCGTATTTCCTTATACATCTACTTCCATAGAGTTATTGTGAAGAGTTAATGCATATAAAACATCACAATAGTCTCTTGAGACAAGTACCACTGTGTTTCTTATGGTAATGGTGATGGTGACAAAAATTAATAGATGATTGAATGAATTTCTAACAATTAAATATTAAAAAGCTGGACCTATGGGGAGATACCCTGGGGGATATTCCCTTATCCTCTATGGTTAAGGTTCCTTCTGTGGAGGACTTTAACAAACTCTAGTCTAAGGGAAAGGTGGTGCAATGCATCTTGTGGCCTGTCTTGTCTCTCTCATGAACTCTGGGAAGTTGAGAGAAGTCGTAGACTTCCTTGTCCCTAGGGCCTTCGCATTTGCCAAGTTGCTTTTATCCTTAGTTGAGTTAATAACCATGGTGATAATATGATGATGGTGTCAGTGATGGCAGCTAACATTTCTTAAGAAATGATCATGTTCCAGATATTATGCTGAATTCCCATGACTTCATTTCACTCTTACAGCAATCACTGGAGGTACCTTTCATTCTCTGTATTTTAAAGATGGGAGAAAAAACAAACAAACAAACAAACAAAAAACCAAAGCATTTTGCAAGGGCACAGTAATTTGGACTAATAAGAGGAAGGGCTGGGCTGCTGCTCTAGCCAGTACTGTCCCCTCTGCTCCTCCTGAGTCCTCTCTTCACACATGATCTGTGTCTGGAAATTGTTTAGTGTAACCTGAAGCCTGAATTTTATCTCAGAAAATGTGAATTCCCAGTACTTGACAAGAACCAAAGCCCATAGTATATACTCAACTAATGTTTGCATACTACTTAAAAGACTAACAGGAACAAATGTCTATGAGTTAAATGATTTTCCAATTTATCTTTTCCTTTTTAATGGAAGTCCAGTGTTAATCATGCACTTGCTTGTACTACTCCTCCTACTTTGGAAAAAGTTAAGATTCATTTCTCTTCATTTTAAAATGAAAGACTGTATATCCTGTAGGACTTGTGTGCTTCTCTAGAACTGTTGAGGTATACTAGATATGGGTGTAATAAGACCTGATGATTTTAGGGGCATGAACTTTCCACTTGTGCATGGAGCTACATAAAGGCACTATAGCCAAGCATGATTATACAAACCACAAGCTTGTAGTGTAGCCAATGGCAGAAAATTCAGACCTGAGGTTATACTGAACAGCTTACCTACTTATATACTTTTGGAGAGAAGGAGGTAAGAAAGAGTGTCCTAAGTGAGGTTGAACAATAATGTTAACCTCTTTAGAACCACTGTAGTTTACAAAATATCCTCATATCCATTTGATCATTTCTTCAAGTTAAGTAGGAAGAAGATTGTTAGTTTCATTTTATAGGTGGAAAGAAACACTGGAGGCCAGTTAAGTGACTTCTCCAAGGGAAACCAGATTTTGTGTGATAAGTTTGGAGCTAGATGAGTCAAATATGTGTATTTTCTCCATCCCAAACACCACATATTTTTGTCTTTTACCTAGATTAAGATCCCGTTGGTGGCTTTGTATTTGCTCTTCCCATCTTTGTTCTATTCTACTTGTGGCTGGAGTGCTTGCTTGCTTGCTTGCCTATTTATTTATTTATTTATTTATTTATTTATTTATTTATTTATTTATTTTTTCCTGAATGCTAAACTGATCTTGTCTCTGTTTTGCTACAGTCCTTCCATAGTATCACAGTGCTGTCTTCATAAAACTCAAAGTCCATCACATGGCCTTCATGGCTTTGCACGGTCTGGTTCTGACTTGTTGTCCTGAATTGTCTCATAATGCTTCTCTCGACTTTCTATGTTTTGGTCATATCCTCCATCTGTCATGTCTAAACATGAAAATTTGACACAACTTTTTTTCTTCTGCCTGCACATTCTTCATACCTGAATTAGAGTACTGGGAGAGGGATAAATGGGAAGGCTGGTAGCTAGAGGTGTTGGGAAGGAAGGTCATATGGGACTTGGTGAGCAGAGAAGAAGCAAATAGAGCCGATTTCAGACTCTAGTTCTTGGAAGAGCATTGGAGTCACTGACATAAATTTGTCTCCAGTTTCTTGCCTTATCAGGAAATAACAGCACACCTAATCTAGAATGTTAGAGAAGTGAGTCTAGGACTGGCTTTATTCGTTTTGCCAGACACTGAGTTTATTTTAGAAAATGGACTGCCTCTATGAACCTTCCAAGTAACATCTGTGCCACACCAGTCCTTAATTTTCCTGCTGTTTCTGCTTCTGCACTTTTGCAATGCTGTTACTGTTATCCTGCCAGGAATACTCTTCCTCAGAACCCCACAAGGTTGTCTCCTTTCCAATATTGCCACAAATCTGGTCTTCTTAGAAACTACCTTCTCCTTTTCTGGCATACCCTATCTCCTAGATGAATCACTTTCTGGTTTAGTACATTATACTTAAACTATAAAATTTATTTGATTTATTGCTGTTGTCTGACCTTACCGAAACATAAGCTCCAAAACAAGGATTTTAAAAAGTATTTTATTCCGCATTATTTTTCAAGTATGCATAGGAGAGCATAGATTGACTCTAAAAGATGTTTGCTTGTTTCTTCTCAAGACCCCCTAAGTGAGGGATTGACTTCCTTAGGCATTGGGGGGTGGTAGAACTTTCTCTGGAAGTTCTGCTGAGCAATGTGGTTTCTGTCTAGCCAAGCAAGGCCTCTTGATGTGATGTTATTAGAGTGAGTTTACTTTGTTCTTCTCTTATGAGGAATATGAGGATCCTCAGGCCACCAGTGAGGCCCTTGGACATGATTGTAAGGCATTTCCTTATAAGACTGGGGAACTAACAGTGGCTGCCTAGCTAGCCAAATCAGCTTTAATAAGGGAAATGGGGATTGCATAGCTTTACACATGCTCTCAAAGCTGACAGAGGCACTTAATTTAGTACTTAAAAGAATACAGTACCAGCCATACAGACTTGTGCTGCCAGCTGGACACTGTCCATGGGCCCCAGGTTTTGACCCTTGCTTAGAATAAAGCTGAAGATAAAGCCAGGTTTGCCTGTGACTGTGGAGTTCTCAGTCTAGAGGATTTCTGAGGAATGCCATCTTTCTACTGGGTATGGCTAAACTTGCTGGTTTGAACTCATTCTCACAAGAACAGAGATGTACAATCCCTTCCTCAAATGTTTGTTTGCTGCCCCAGAGCTACAAGTTGACAGTTGTTAGACATGGACCAGGTTTCCAAATGAGGTTGCAAAACTCTTCCCTGAAAGTTCTGTCGAAGAGCAATGTGGTTTCTGTCTAGCCAAACAAGGCCTCTTGATGTGATGTTATTGGAGCAAGGTTACTTTCTTCTTCTGTTATGAGGAATGTAAGAATCCTCAGGCGACCAGGTCAGGCCCTTGGGCATGATTGTAAGGCATTTCCTTGTAAAGCAGGGGAACAGTGGCTACCTAGTTATCCGAGTCAGCTTTAAATGGTTGTCATCATTATTCTTTTAGCTCCTGCTTTATAAAGAAGTGGAAACACTTTACCTTTGTGATTGAGAAACCATGATTTGAATATAAAAATCTGTGAGTCTTTAGAGAACATTTATAACCTAGATTGAAGAAAACATTTTCTTGGTCCTAATGGAGGATTACAGCCATTATTCTCAGAAAGATTTGAGTCTATGTAATTTGGTATTGTTGTTCTCTTTGTATGTGCTTATATGACATAGAGTGTGCTGTGCTTTGGACATAAACTGTTCCATCAATCCCATTAACAAGGAGGGTTTTACACCCTTTACATTCTCTATAAAGGTAAACCTGTCCCACAAGATCTTCAAACCCTTCTATTCTGCTTTTTTTTTTTTTGTGGGCGGGGGAGGTGTGTGAAACTGAACCTCAGTGAGGCAGTGAGCTTAGTGGTGGAGCTGGGACAAGAATGGTTCTTTGGACACTACAGCCCATGTCTATTTCTACTCCAGAAATGTCTAGAGTGTAGAGTTTCACTGAGTCATCTACATTTTCTTACCTTAGCCTTATTTTGCTCGAATGCAGGCCTGTATAAAATGGGGTCCTCCATGTCAGGTGTGCACTGTCTGGACACAGAGGCCAGTAGGACTGCACAGCAAATGGGACTTAGGGCTTGTTCATTGACTGGTTGTTGTCACGTGTATTTGAAGTTGCTCTGAAGCAACTAATGATATTTGCTGTTTGTTGTGTCTGAAAGTCAGATGTTGAACTAAGTGCAGCTTATTTTGCTGAATTCTCCTAACATTTTTGGGAGATGTAGGTATGAGTAAAAGCTTTGTACAACCAAAGAAACTGTCTGACTTCCCAAAGTCCTATAATTAGTAAATGGTAGGGCCAGCATTCAAACACAGAAGCAGTCTGTTTGTCCCCAAAATCAGTGATCTTGACCACTGTTCAGTGATTTCCAAGCCTGTGGAAGGACATTCCAAGCCAGAAGCCATGTTTATGAGCGCTGTGGGCATGTGATCCAGTAAGGCAACAGAGCAACTGCACGATAGGAATTGTGTACCCTGCTTTCAGCCACCACACCAGGTTGGGACTTGATCCGAGAGCACTGTGGCTCCTCTTCATGAGGCTGTGTTGTCAGGGCATTGGTTTGGTGCTGTGAGCACAGGTATGGAAGGCAGTCTGCAATGGCAGTAGGTAATGTGACCCTTAGTTCACAGGCCTCCTCCATCTGTGTATCTCTGGGGCGACAGGAAGTTCCTGAATAATGAATAAATAGTGTGGAAGATCAGCAAGATATGGACTTTGTGTCTGAATTCAGCCCTGTCGCCTACAAGCTTTATGACACAAACAGGTTCCCTAAGCTTCTGTACTTGCTTGTGTACCCTTCCCTGATTATCCATGTTTCGTTTTTATTTTTATTTTTTTGCAGAATAGGGAATTAAACTTGGGTCCTTGCACTTGCCAGACAAGCACTTATTCTACTGTGCTGTCTCCCCAGCTGTTTTTAAATGAAAATATGATTATTTAATGTTTCTTGCAGTGGGCTTTATAAAGAAAGCATAGTGCATGGTAGATAGTATCTCCTACCATTTTTAATATT
>PVKN010033599.1:0-12005 GCA_004027915.1 Capromys pilorides
CAGCTTTTGCTGAGAAAAAAAGTTTAAAAATTACTGAGAGTCCTATCGATGAATAAGAGGTGTGGCCAATCTATTGTTCACTAATGAGGAGCTCCCAGTAACCTCAATAGTCTCTTAGGAGACAATAAATCAGACATTGTTTTAAAGATAAAAGTCTTTCAAAGAATACGATAGAGTTTTCTCTTAAAAAATGGTTTTGATATTCAGCTAAATTAAGAAACAAAGGTTTGCACATGTATACGGTAACTCATTATTGTTAATCTCACGGTGTCCTAAATGTATCCATGATTCCAAGTGTACAGGTCTTCTACAATGTTAAGCAAAGGTCGCTCATTGTGATAAGACTTTCAAATTCAAAAAAAATAAATAGCGGAAAGGAAGAAAAAGCTTTGCGATATGTGTATCATTTAAGGATAATTAAGTGAAAAGTTCATACATATTAGATAAAGAAATTAGGTTAAAAGGGTTATGTTATGTTAAAATGGAAATGTAAGCATGTCACAAAATGTCATAAGAATGGCCTGCTACAATGTTGTATATGATTTGATTTCAAAAATTTTGTGTAAAGTTGTGTAATTATTGTTTGTTAAGTGTTTAATATTGAGATAGATAATAATGTTAAGTTACTGTGGCTGTTACAGAGTAATGTCATTAAGCTTTTCTTCTGGATGTTTAACAACTAAGGTTTGCAGACCAAAAATTAGAGAGATAGATGGGGTAAAAGGATAGCCAATATTTTGGCCCTTGCCTTTCAAGGTCAGTAAAGACTCAGGCCATAAGAGAACCTCTGCTGTGACAAAAAGATCATGGGGCCAGAAAGAAAAGTGATTGATGACATATAGTATGCCTAAGGAGAATCACCTAAAAAAAAAATAATAATCTCTTAGGCTCTCATACAGAGCAAATTGGTAAGCAATGGCTGTGACTCATCCAGATGGTTGACACTGACAGAAGATCTACAAGGTGCTCTACAAGTTTCCAAGATAAATCCTGAGATTGGGCTGACCTTGTCAGATAACAAAAATTATACTTGTATTTATACAGGTCTTGCTTCAACTTGGTCTTAACCATCCAGCAGAAAAGTATAGCCATGAAGTATAAAAGTAATGTCATACTAATATGCTAAGCTGTAAAAGGCTCAAGTGAACTACAATTGACAATTACCAGTTAAAAACATACTACTATTGTGGACTATTGGATTATATAGGGTTGGTTACATTGAATTCAAGTACCTACAATCATTGGACTGACATCAAGTATAAAGATATCCTTTAAAGACTTCTCCAAATACAGCTCCTCCAACTGCAGTGAAACATACATCTTTGACAAAACAATACAAAAAAAGGGGGATATGTTGGGAGCTGCAGGAATCCAGGAAATTGATCTCATGTGTGCAGGTGGGACTAGGCCTCAGTACCTAAAGCAAACAAGCTACCCCAGTGCTGAGAAAAACGTCCTGTTGAGAAAAATATCCTGTCTGGTTCAGGCCAGCTATTGGTCACTGCGCAGGCTTGTGTCATGTAATACAAACTTTGCAGAAGTATAAATAAAGGATCATTTTTGTGTGTGTTGAGTTAGTCTTGCCCATCAGGCAAACTGGTAACCACCTAGCCCAGCTTTTCATCTTCTTGTCTATCTTTCTCATTCCTACTGCTGTGTCTCCCTGGAGTTGAACCATCCACAGTACGACCAACAGATCCCTACACTTTGTAGCAGCTACACCCTGCCACCACCATGCTTGGATGAGTTCACAAATCTGTTGTAACCTGCAGCTTCACTGTCACGTCTCTGACTCTGATCTCATGCTAAGCTTTTTTCCTGGAAGTGTTTAAAACCTTCTGCAATAGCTACTGCTGCTGATGCAGCCACCATAGCCACCTTGATTTCGTGGTTTGCTAATAGTTGGTCGCCACCACCAGAGGTCCAAGAGCTTCTGCCTCCATAGCTTCTTCCCTTCAAGGGTCCAAAATTTGAAGACTGATAGCAAAGATAATCCTGGGATAGCAAATACAATTCTGGGCAACAAAGATAAGGCAGGAGGCATTAAAATTCCTGCCTTAAAATTATACTACAGAGCTATTGTATAAAATCAGCATGGTATTGGGGGGGGGGACCTGAGGATCAATGGAATACATTAAAAGATATGAAACAAATACAAGCACACTCAGAAGCCTTAACTTTGACAAAGGGGCCAAACATGTTTACTGGACAAAAGATAACCTCTTTAACAAATGGTGCTGGAGATACTGGCTTGCTACATGCTGAAAATTAACACTTGAACCAGGTCTGTCATCATGCACTAAACTAAAGCCAAAGTGGATTAAAGAGCTAAATATTAGAACATAAACACTAAATCACCCGGAAGACTTGTAGGAGGAAATATTGAAGACAGTGGGGTAGGCAAACAACTCCTGGAGAAAAATAAAAATGTACACGTAACACTTGAAAGAATTAAAAACTGGGACCTCCTTTTGCTGAGAAGTTCCTACACATCAAAAGACATTATCAACAGAGTGAAAACCCAACCCGCAAATTTTGTAAAACTTTTAATTAATAAGTGTTCAGACAAAGGTCTTCTATCAAGAATTTATAAATAATTGAAAAAATTAAGACCCAAAAAATGAAAGACCCAATCCAGAAATGAGCATCTGAGAAGAACACATATTTCTCAGAGGAAGAAGTATTAGACGGTAATAAATCCATGAAAAAATTTTCCACATCACTAGCCATCCATGAAATGCAAATTAAAACAACACTTAGATACCTTCTCACCCCAGAAAGAATGGCTATCATAAAGAAATTAACCAACAAATGTTGGACAGGCTGTGGGGAGAAAGGAACACTTCTCCACTGCTGGTGAAATGCAGACTGGTGCAATCAGTATAGAAGTAGTGTGGAGGCCCTTAACAAACTAGAACTGGAAATCTCATTCAATCCACCTATCCCTCTACTGGAAATTTTCCCAAAAGAACTGAAAACATACCATAGTGACGGTTGTGTACCTGTGTTCATAGCAGCACAATTTGTGATAGCCAAATCTTGGAAACAACCAAAGGCCAATCAGCTCAAGAATGGTTGAAAAAGATGTGGTGTTTGTATACAATGGATTATTACTCAGCTATTAAGAATGATAAACTTCAAGCCTTCATACATAAGTGGATGTATCTTGAACATACACTCATATGTGAGTTAAACCTGACCTACATACATAAATATTATATAATCTCCCTAGTGTAAGAACTCAAAAGAAGAAATAAAACTGGAAAGGCATAACACAGCTAAGTGGAAATCAACACCTTAAGGATTAAACAAAGAAAAGGCAGCAAGTAGAAAAGTTAGGAAACATGGAAATGACAAAAACATGCACTTACATTCACAGGATGATTTTGAAAATGATCTTAAGAATTTCCAACAGTTTTTGACACTGAGGATAGCAATGTGTAAGACAAAAACATGCTTGGAGTGCCTGTCATTCTGATCTTTTAGATAGGTGCTGCTTCTAATGTCATATCAATTATTGCTATACTCCCTCTCCAGTAAATATTTGTTTTAAAAAAGGGGTAATAAAAGAAAATAACAGACAAAGAAAAAATGTCATAGGATTGACCTGCTACAATTTTGCATATGCTTAGATTTCTAAATTTCTGTGTAAAAATATGTAATTGTTTTTATCACATTCTATAGGGATTTATTAGAATATCAATGATTGATGGAAAAATACTAGTTCCATATTAAGTCTAAGGCATTTAATATTCAGAAAGACAGTGATGTAAAGCTAAAGCCCCTATGTTATAGAGTAATAGTAACGCTAAGCTTCTCTTCTGGAGGGTTAACAACTTAAGCATGCAGACAAAAAAATTAGAGAAAAAGAAGGGCTACAAAGACAGGCAATATTTTTTCCCTATCCCCTGTAGGTCAGTGAGCACTCAGGACATAAAAGAACCTGCACTGTAACATCCTATAACTCAGTGGTGTCCCAAATTTTCTGCTCAAGGAGATTATGTGGCCACAGAGGAAAGAGATCAATGATGCATAGTGTGCCTAAGGAGAGTCACCTAGAGAGAAAACATTATCTCAGGCTTTCACAGAGAGCAAATTGGTCAAGCAATGGACGTTACTCACCCAGATGGCTGACACTGACAAAAGTTCTACAAAACACTGTACATGGTATCATGGTAAGTCCTGAGGGGATTTGACTGACCTTGTCAGATACAAAAGTTACATGTTTTGTTATACAATTCTTGCTTTAACTTGGCCTTAACTACCCAGCAGAAAAGTTTAACCATGAGGTATAATACGTAAAGCCAGATTAATATACTGAGCTGTAAAAGGCTCTAGTCAACAGCTTCTAACATTGCCAATTCTGCTGATAACCTACTACTATTATCAACTATTGGAGTATACCAATAACTGCTTTCTCTTAGTTGGATGAGAAGAAATATTTGTACTAATAATGTTTAGAAAAGGTATCATGTCTGCTTCTTTTACTCTGAACAACTACTATGAAGACAAAAATATGCATTGTATTTGTTATTGTGGCTGCCCTATAAACCTGTTTTGAAACTGTCTCATTATTTCTTTCTTATTAAAATTAATAAAATTTAAGAAAAAGAATGTATCCTAGAAATAAGTAATTGGAAAAGTGAATATTGATCTATACAGAAGTGTATACTGCAGAATTACTTATAACGAAGGAAAAATTAGAAAAAGCCTAAGTGGCAAGTTCTCAGGGATTGGCTACTACATAGTCCTTAGGACAATAGTATAAAGATCTGATATTATGAGATGTTATGTTAATTAATCCAGCAAAAGAGACTATGGGGCAAGATGTAAAATATGAACATTATCTCACATTTGTGTAATGCATTGAATTTTGGAAGAACATCAATATTAATGATCTATGAATGACTTATTGTGGTATAATTTTATTTTCAGTAATAGTACTGCATCATTTGTATTGAAATGAACATTGTCAATATTGTCTATATTATAGATGTAGAATACTATGGTGATTAAAAAGTCAATACTGTTGATATGTGTGGAGCAGCATGTTTTCAAGGTTCTGCATTCCAAGTCTACCATGGGGATGCTTTTCCTGCATAGCCATTAGAGAAATAGCAGGGTGTTCTGCATTTTGTTCATACATGTGTACCACACAGCCATACATGTTCTCTGAGTCCAAGAGTATGACGGTTCTTTATAAAATATTTTCACAAGGCAGGCATTGTGGCACATACCCATAATTCCAGCACTCAAGAGGCTGAGGCAAGAGGATCTTTGTGAGTTCCAGACAAGCCTGGACTACAAGGTGAGCTCAAGGCCAACCTGAACTGAGCAATGAGACCCTGTCTCAAAAAAAAAAAAAAAAAAAAAGAAAGAAAGTTATTTTCACAGAATTTTCTTATCTAATTCCTGCAGTGACCTTGAGAAATAAAAGTGGTAAGTTTTCAGATCACATTTCTTTTTCAGAAGACCAAGTGTCTTTGCCAGTGATGTGGCGCTTGAGGGCTGGGGCCAGGCCTTGATCCCAGATGTTCTCTGGGTGCAGCTTTAGCTTGCTCCAATCTAAGTGACCTCAACTCTGTCAGCAATGCCTGGTCATAGAGTTTTTGGGTTATGTGGCTACTTAGAGATACCCTGTCTCACAATAATATATATATTTTGAGACAGGGTATCTCTAAGTAGCCACATATCATCCCTTTACACAAATAACAAACTCACTGGGAGAGAAATTAGGGTAATCACACCTTTCTCAATAGCCCTGAAAAAAAAAGAAGAAGAACGTGGGAGTCCATCTAACCAAGGAAGTAAAAGACCTCTACATTGAAAACTACAGTACTCTGAGGGTCAGGAAGATAGCTCAGTAGAGTTCATTTCCCCAGTACTGCAAAGAAAGAAAGAAGAAAGAAAGAAAGAAAGAAAGAAAGAAAGAAAGAAAGAAAGCAAGCAAGCAAGCAAGCTACCGCACTCTGAAAAAGATGATTGAAGAGTATATTACAACATATAAAGAGTTCCTTGCCCTTGGATTGGAAGAGTTAACATAGTAAAAATGTCCATGCTCCCTAAATCGTTAGGCAGATTTAAGGCAATCTCAATCAAGATATCATTAACATACCTCAAAGAGCTACAGAAGGCATTCCCAAAGTTCATTTGAAATAAGAAGAGACCAAGAATAGCATAAGCAATCCTAGGCAAAAAAGGCAAAGTGTGTGTGAGGGGTCATAGTCCCAGACCTGATATATTACAAAGCTACTGTGATAAACTCAGAATGGTACTGGCAAATATCAGACCCAAGGATCAATGGAACATATTGAAAAATGCAGATGCAATTAGAATCATACTCAGCCAACTTGTCTTTGACCAAGATGCCAAATATGTTCACTGGAATATTGACAGCCTTTTTAACAAATGGTGCTGGAAAAACTGGCTTTCCACATGCTGAAAAGTAAGACTAGATCCATGCATATCACCATGTACTAAATGAAAATCAAAATGGCTTAAAGATCTAAATACTAAAACAAACACACTAGAGCTGGTGGGGCACTTCTGGAAATAGAACTTTTCTTCACTGTGGGTGAGAGTATAGACTGGTCCAACCACTGTGGAAATCAGTGTGGACAATCTTCAAAAACCTAGGGCTAGAGTGCCATTTGATCTTTTCCCTTTGTTGCTATCTTCCCAAATGAATTAAAAGCACTATTCCACAGTGGGGAAAAAAAAGGAAAGAAAAATTAAATAAGCAATACCAAAATTGTAGCTAGATAGCCTAACATTCCATTGTCACAAATAGATTGATTAACTAGACAAAAAAATCAGTGAAGATATATCAGAAATGAATTAACATTGTAAATAAATGGATTTAGTATCCTTCTATAGCATTCCCACAAACAATATCAGAAACACATTCTTCTCAGCAAGACCAGAGACATCACTGCCTAAAAGGGCACTACTGATGAAAATCCTTTGCCTCATGTTTCCCGTGAGACTCTCAATCTAGTGATTGCATCTGTCCAATTGTCCTGAGCCACAAGGACTGAGAACCCAGCAGCCCCAGGCAGCGTTCCCTGGCTCTTACTAGCTGCAGTGTGTGCAGCACCCTTGATCTGGGGATGTTTCCCAGAGACCTGACAACCACTTGGAGAGAAGCTCAGTGCTCCAGAGCAGAAGGGTATTGAATTCCTCCCTCCCCTTGTGTTTCTTCCAAAAGATTTTCCCCAAGCCCAGTTGATAAAGAGGACGGTGTGATGGAGGCCACCAAAGCAGAGTCAGACAGGTGGCTCTCAAGACTTTGCTTGCCTTCTGGAGGCAGGAGGACAGTTTCCCCATTGCTCTAAGCATTGTACAATGCATGTATATTTTAGTAACCCCTAGTTAGCAGCCTCTTACTATTTGAGCATCTACAGTTTTTAATATTCAAATTATCTTTATTAACTGCACTTCCTAAGAAAGAGGAGAAGGGCAAAAGGGAGGGAGAATGTAGAATGACTAATGGGAGGGAGAGCAAGGCTGGGGTCAGGCTTCTACTGGGTGGGGAGCTGAGGGTTGGGTAACGGGCTCCTTAGAAGGCAGAGTGGATCCCAAAGGGACCCGTCATTCAGGGGAGATGGGGCGATTGGGAAACCCAAGGTGTGGGTAGAAGAGCCTGAGGAATAGGCATCAGGGAGCAGGCATTTGTCCTGGGGAATGCTGGCCATGGTGACTCCTTGGGGGAGATACGTTGGTGGCTCAAGATGTGCACACCCATTGTCCCCCGTTTATTGGAAGATGTCAAGAAGAGGACGAGGCGAGTGTGTGGCCTGTTAGAGTTGTTACGCACTATGCAATTTCAGCTGGAAGGAGGGCTGGAGGAACCAAAGCCTGTCCCTGGGGGGGCCTTGGGGCAGGCTGAGCTGAGTGAGGCCCATCTGAGGCCCTTCCTGCTCCAGCTGGGGAGGACCCTGAGCTTCACAGTGGCTCCTCCCACAGTGCTGGGAGAGGGCGCACAGATCTTGCAGATAGATGCCGAGGCCTAGGGCGAAAGGAGAGACCTCGAGGGGAATGCTCTGGGCTAGAGGTGCTGTTTGTGACGCTGAGAGTGGCCTGGTCTTTGCCTACCAGTGAAGCTTTCAGCTCTGCTGCACGAAGGATCTCTCTGGTGCGAGCATTTTGTCTGCTTAGCTCCTGGAGGTGTCTTTCAGCGATAGCAGCTTTGGCCCAGTTTTCACGGGCTTCTCTCTGCATGGAGGTCACCTGCCTCTGGTAGAAGCTAACAGTCCTCTCCCACGCTTCTTGCATGTCTTGGGCTAGCTTTAGAGCCCAAGAGCTCAAAGAGGTCTCCAGCTTTTCGGTGACGTGGCGCACCTCCTCCAGGATGGGCAGTTTCTTCTCCTGTTCAGCCCGGGCCTTTGCCGCCAGCTTCAGGCTCTGGTGGCAGCGCAGGACAGTTCGTTCGTAAACCTCGGTGCGCACACTGAGCTTCAGCTGGAGCTTCTGGCGCTCTCTGCGCAGCTCTGTGTTCTCCCACTGCAGTGAGGCTCGCTGAGTCTGGAGCTGCTGCAGAGACTCTGCCAGGGCCTTATTGGCTTGCTCTGCTCTCAAGAGCCAAGTGTGAAGTCCGCTTCTCTGCTCCTCCAGGGTCTGGAAGGACGGGTTCACCTGAGCGCCACAGATCAGTCTCTCCGAAGGTCCTTCCGGTGGATCAGCAAAGCCGGGACCGCTTTGCGGCTGACTCCTCACTTCCTGCTGTGAGTCCTCCCTCTGTGTGCGGTCCTCGGGTAGCCCAGAAGCCCCGTCTCTCGTGGTGAGGAGCAGGTGCCCAGGCCCAGCCTCAGCCTGCTTTTCTTCCTCCTGAGGCAGTTGTTCTGCTCCAGCCTGGGCGTCTTGCCGTGCTTTTTTCTGTGCGATGAGTTTTCCCTCTGGTTCCTTCCACCCTTGAGTTTCCTGCAGAAGCTGAGTCTGGCTTTCCTGGACTCGGGCCTTCTCGCTCCCCGCATCTGTCATTGCTCTCTGGAGCTGCTCTTTGTTGAAGTTCACAACAGCGATCTTGAATTCAGCTATTTCAGATGCGAGAAGTTTAGATTCCTTAGTTAAGGACCGAATCCTGCTGGATGACATCTATGCCACCCTCAGTTGCTCTTTTTTAAAACATTGATGCCTTTGCTCTGCTTTGAGCTCTGTGAGGATGCGAGTTATCCACCCTTGAGACCTGGCTGTGTCCCTCACCGCCTCCTTGTACCCTGCCTCCCATCCATGTGCTTGCCGGGCCTCCCTGAGAGCTGCCTCCAAGGCCTCATGCTCCTTTTCAAGATGGCTCACTTTTTCCAAGAGTTGGTATTTTTCCTTAACACATTTTCGATGAAGAGAATCCGGTGTTTCTTTCTCTGTGCCGCAAGCCGGCTTCTTCTGGTGTGAAAAGTTGGCCAGTAAAGGAAGAGAAGGGTCAAAAAACCCATCATGGCTAGCCACTCCATGGCACAAGGCTGCTTGAGCGGTTTCCTTCGCCAGTGAGTACCAGCCTAGAACGTCCAGTGTTTGGTCCAGAACCCAGCAACAGGAGCCGCCTACTGCTCAGCTGATTGTGGGGGGGGGGGGATGGGGTGAAGAGAGGGACACCCAGGCTACAGCCCCTGGGGGGGACCATGGGCTCAGCTCCACTTTGTGAGTGGGGCTTTCAGAAACCATTACTCTGCTCTCTATCCTGCAAAAGCCCGGGTCTACACGGCCTTGGGCCTTCAATGTGCTTTTTCCCTGCCACCCCAGCCGCGCTTATTGGTTCCACCGGCCTGGAGCATTTGATGGGAGTTAGGGGGTGTCCTTTGTCAGATACTGCAGTGTGTGTATCAGTGTCTTGGACATCTTTCAAAGACACACAGCCTAAATATTGCCAGACCATATATCTCATAATAAGTGACTGAGATTATCTTGAGAAGGAAAATTCTTTTTCTTACCTACTGATGTGGTTGGTATCTTCTGGCACTGTTAAGATGTTTTCATCCCAAATTAATCTACATAGACACACCTTGATTTCAATGTTATGTCTTGATTTTCCACATGCCAAATGTTCTTGTGTGTGCTAGAATTCTCTATTCTCTTTCCTTCTTGGGCTCATTTTGTTCTGTCTTTCCCTTAATATTTCTTTGATAATTTTGTCTTAAATGTTACTCTCATTCTATGTATCCTCCCTGTCTGCTTTAATCAACTTCACATCTTTAAACTATCACTTGCTATCTCTCGTGTCTATATTTCCTTGCTAGGTCATCCCTAAATTCCAGCCCCATGTATGTGGCTTCATGATAAATATCTGCACTCAAACTCTATCCCAAATAGAATTCATCTTCATCACATATCTTCTCTCTCTGTCTCTGTCTCTCTGTCTCTTCATCTGTCTCTCTGTCTCTGTCTCTGTCTCTCTCTGTCTCTCTGTCTGTCTCTCTCTCTCTCTCTCTCTCTCTCTCTCTCTCTCTCTCTCTCTGTCTCCCCCTGAGTCTCTGCCATGACTTTATAATCTGGAATGTTCTACTTATTTAATTCACATTCCCATGGAAAACTTTCCTCATTTCTCTAGGCATTGTTTTTCAGAAACCAGTGTGACCTGTGCCTTCTCTAAACTCCTGAATATCCTGTTCACATCTGCATCACTGAACAGCTTTGTGTAGTTGAACAGCCTATTTCTCTACCATTAGACTCAGAGCAAGACCATGCATAAGCAAACTCATCACCCTGCCCTCAGGCTATTCAAGCACAAGGGACAAAGTCCTAACTGTCTTTCAAAAAACAGTGGACTCCTAAAACCTGTGGTCAACAAGAAGCCTGGCAAGTAGCAGCAGCAGCAGCACAACTGCCTTTCCAGGCAACCATCTATGCCTTTCATGTGCCAAAAGCTTCACAGAATCCATAGATTCAGGCACCTCTGTGGCCTCCTTTCTTTGGAGCTTCCCTGAAAATCTGAGGCCTCTTCTTTGTTCTTTCTAATGAACTACACCTATTCTTTTCCTCAACAGCTGTTTTGTTGACTTCATTTTTCTTTTACCCTCAGCATTCTAGCCCATGCAGAGAAAACTGGTCCCATCTTTGGTGCACAATATGGAGATAAAAGTGTGGACAACAGCTGGATTGTTAAAAGCTAACTGAAATGAATCTTTCTTGTAACATGCCAGCATTTTAGGAACTCCTTGTCCTCTGGCTCATCCTGCCCAATCCTAAGTATAGAATGTGCTAAGCCTTTTGGAGACAGGATGTGACCTTAAGTGTCCCAGTGCTCAAACTGCTCAAACCAAGAATTGACTTAACCCCTGCCCTAGTTGACATAAGCCCTCCTGCCCTAGAACAGACTATGCCTTTGCCTTTATTGGGTCTGAGCTCTGTTTTTTGCCTTATTTGACTGAAACTCTACACCTTCCCCCTACCCAACTTGTGGTTTTAGCCTTCAGCACCCTACCTTATAATCACTTGGTGCGCATTGTCTTTGTTTTGCTCGGAGAGTGCTGCTGCTGAGCTCATCTAATTAAGCGCTTTAAATTTTTTTTTTTTTTTGATTTTGTGTCTTTGTTTTCTTTGTGATGTGCAACAGTTGGGGCTCATCTGGGACCCCTTTAATGGGACTCCCTAGACCCTAATCCTGAGAACCATCAGCTAATTCTCTGAGGAAAACTGGACTAGTCTCTTTCCTTCCGGTGTCTGCAGGTAACTTGCTTCTTTAATCTTTAGCTCTTCCTTTCCTTTGGGTGCACTGCACTATTTGGCCTTCAGGCATTTGTTTTCTTTGGGTGCTTTACACCATTTAGCCTTCTAGCATTTGCAAATTTTTCTCTTGGTTTGGGTGCAACATTTTTGTTTTATTTTGTTTTGTTTTGAGTCTGTAGAAGCTGCTGGATGCAGCAGTAGGAGTCTCAAGCTGGGCTAGCAAGACATCACTCTAGATTTTGTCACTACTACATCCTGGGATCTATGATCCCATGGATAGATGCGTTATTTGGATTTGGATTTCGTTGAGGTTCATTATTTGTCTCTTTTTGTGGCCTCATTAA